>JAOTIZ010000002.1:10934447-10947427 GCA_027123425.1 Erythroxylum panamense | reverse complement strand
TCATTTCTAAAAATTCACAATTTTAATTAGAAGTGAAATTAAATATTTCACGAATCCGATGCCTCAAGAATCAGGTCAATTGGAGGTGGGATGGAAAAGTTATCACAAAACATGAAATTGGGACAAAACAATTAACAAAATAATCAAATAATTAATAATTAATTAAAAAAGGAGGTTGCACTCAGCCCAACACAAGGGCTGTCGTGAGGGCGAGGACGCCTGCTCGTCCTCGCCCTCGCGAGGAGCGAGCTTCCGCCAATTTCCAATTTTTTTTCAATTTCCTTTAATTTCCTTCTCTTCTTCCACATTACACAACTCTTCACACAAGTTTCCAAAAATCACAAATGAGGTCTCATTGGAAAGATCACAGAAAACCCTACAAGTTTCCTGAAGGGCTTGAAAACCAATTTCACCTCTAAAGGTGTCAAGAATGCAATCAAAGTTACTGCCTTCATATTAACATTCAAAACAGTACAACATTTTTCTAAAAAGCATGTCTTTCCTTGCCCTTTGCCAAAAATTCCAAGCTTTATATCAAAAGAAAGATCAAAGCATATTCTACAACTTTCATGATAACTTGGAAACAAATTCAACCTCTAAATAAATCAATTTCTCAATCAAAGTTTCTACCCCTATCATTTTACCCTAAACCATATTCAAACTTCCAAAATTTATAAATTACAATCCAGAAGTCCAAATTATGCAAACTTGGTATCAATGGAAAGAGCAAAGAAAATTCTACACTTTCTATGTAGAATCTGAAAACAAATTCTACCTCTAACGAGGTCAATTTCCTACATGATTGTTGCTGCCCTGTTTTTGATTGTTACAGAAATATATCACCTAAACCATATCCATACTTTAAAAATCCATAACTTAAAATTCCTACATCCAAAATTCGCATATTATACCTCATTACAAAGCTAAGACATTCCTCTGTAACTTTCCATAAGATCACTTGGGCTAATTTAAACCATAACAGTCAAGAATTAGCTTTAAAGCACAGTAATAACAAAACCTATCCTTAGAGCTATTTCACACACAAAGCACATTCATTCTTTGAACACCATCTGAAAGTTCACAAGTCATAACTTTCAACCTAAAAATCGAAAAATGTCATACTTAGTGGCGATAGAAATCTGACAAGAAAATCTTCAACTTTTATGAAGACCAATTTCCCAAAATCTGTCTACTTTAGCCTAGAAAATTTTCCCAAAGTTTCAGGTCACAAATCTTCACTGTTAGAAACATGACTATTTACCTTGCACATATTGCCCACTTTTAAGGCAAAATCAGAACCCTTTAAGCCACAATTGGATAGAACTTCCTTCATAAGAATTCTAGCCAAACTTCTCAATTTTAACTCAAGCCAAACCTCATCTCAATAGCATAACCATATCAAAAGTTATGACCCAAATATTGAAACATACTCACATTCCATTTTCCAGCTTTTACACCTAACTCTACTCCTATCATTTCAATACCATTTCTACACCCATAAGAATCCAATTTAGTTACTAATTCAGCCAAAATTTCATCAAGATCTTCACTTGAACAAGTAGTAACAAAATGGCAGCACGCACACACAATTTTCTTTCTTTAATTACCACTCATCTAACATCATCAAACTTAATCCAAAACACTTAATTCACACACTACACATGTTAAATCATTCATCCTCACACAACATGAACTTATACCCAAACAATCAAACCACAAGTTCCATGAAATTGATGCACAATAAATCACAATTTATGCATCTAACTACCAATTTAAGAACATAAAACATAGGTCTTACCTATTGAGCTTTCACTCCTTCAATTCTCCAAACTTTTCACCAATTCTCTACCTTCCTCCCAACACCATACGACCATCTCTATCACAAAGCTTAGGTTTGGATTTATGTGTGAACAAAGGAAGAAAAAGCAAGCAACAAAGGAAAGCTTTCTTGTCTAGGTGAAGCTTGAACCAACGAATGAGGAAGGAAGGAAGAAGCTACGGATGAGAAGGAAAAATTGGCATTTAAAAGGGATTTTGACTCTTTCAAACCAAAGCATCGTGGAAAGCTTCCAAAGGTGAGCTTATTTAAAAGAAAAAACTAAGTCTAAGACATAGGTAGGCAAGTGACAAGTGTCACTTGCCACATGTCTTGTTTTAAGACACTTATTTATTCCTTTCCCATAACAATTCAATTTCTACTCCAATTTTTCCCCACAATGCCAATGGCTCAAAATCATAAATCCTAAAATCATGTATCTAATTTTTCAGTGCCATTGGACAGTCATTTTCAGTACCAAAAATTCAATCAGTCCGCACTTGACAATTTTTTCGGTCCGAAAATTCTCTCCGAAATTTTCCAGAAAAATTTCTAAAATTTCCAAAAATGTAAAACACACAAAAATTCACTCCAATTCAATTTTCAAGTACAAAATCATATTTTTTACAAAAATCACAATAAACATATTTATAGCCAATATACCGGGAACATGTCATGAATGCATGTACAATCATTTACATGTGCAAAAATCACTATTTACATGTATGTGTATACATGACCATACCAAGATGATTTTAAACACTCAGAACCTGTTCCAAATGACTATTCTACCCTTCTCCTCGGGGATGGGATATTACAAATCTCCCCTCCTAATAAAAATTTCGTCATCAAAATTCATTTTTGATATTGAAGAAGATAGGGGTACTGTTATCTCATACACTCTTTCGTTTCCTATATCACTTTTATTCTCGATGCTTCCTTCCATAAAATCACAATTGATAAAGTTGATAGGTCTCTCAATTCTCTGTCCAGTCTCAATACCACATATATCGGATTATAACAATATTAACCATAAAATCACTCATAATGTCCCATTTTTGCCATAGTTTTATATGGACCACGTTATGTCACACTTAGCTTCCCTTATTACCTTTGTCTCTCATCTACCTACACCTTGGCACAGGTGATACACTCAAGGACAAGTCATCTCTCTCTCTCTTTTTTTGTACTTCGCATCGGTTTCAAATCTTTCTCCATATAGTCACAATTTCAATGTAATCCACCAAAATTCATTCGTCTTTCAAAACCACTTTATGCAGATTTTAAATTCATTTCACTCACTAACGGTATCCTAAATTTGTTTTGGCTTTTACTCAGGGTAATCGACTCTTTTTGTCGTCTAATGCCTCTAAAGGTATCACCAGGATAACGATGATTTTGCCTGTAGTCACTTTGCACTTTACATTAAGCTTATATGCTGAAACATTCCAGAGATATAAGCTTTATACCTGTCTTCAATAATCAAGACTACAAGGAGCTCAAACATATAATCACCCAGTGCGATATTCTTAGCCGCCAATTGCTCTTTCGAGGTACAGTTACTAGGACATCTCTTTATGCCATCAAAATTCCTCAAATCCTCAATTTGGGCTTTCCTAATCCCTTTTTGCAAAACTTATGTTACTTTTCCATAACTAATAAGATTTCCTTTTTACTCCATTTTAACTCATCACTATACACTCTTTATTGCACTAGATTGAGTAACCTGAATATCCACATATGTGGTCCTCTGCTATAAAATGTTTTATTCGATACAGTTGATTGGAACATTAGCTTTCAAACCAACTACAATTGCAGAAATTTCCAAGTCATGGATCTAAATTTAGCTGATGAAGCTATAATTCTCCCTAGGTACACAAAATCACCTTATACTATTACAACCAATTCCCTCTTGATCTCTATTAGAAACCTCTATTGTATATACTACAAAATCTCCAAATCCGAATGGCATACTTAACACTATAATATTTTGTTTTCGTTTATCACTAACGCGGCTTACATATTTTTCCCTCAAGTATTCCATATAATCTCATTACCTTTATGATCATAGTCACTAACTGATATCATTTTGCTTGGATCACATTAACCTTCAATATCATAATCCTATCGGGGTATGGTTAACTCCAATAGATATAACCTCAAACTCATTGTACTTATAGTTAGTTCTTGTAATTCCTTGAGTAACTAATTCCTCAATGCAATAATATTATCACATGATATTCCTTTTTTTTAACTTCCTTTTTCTCAACAGATTTAAATTTCCCAAGGATTCCACATTGTGGTTCTCGAACATAGATGATGTAGACCGCATTTCACCTCACCTTAACAAGAATGTCTCCTCGACTTGCTGAAATGCTCTTAATTAGTTGGATACTCTACATCAGCATAATATATATACACTCCCACTAGCCCTTTTTCCCATTCTTATTCCTGAGTCTTTGCTATGGAGGTAGCTCCAATATTATTTAAAGAAGACAACACATCACAACTTTTCTTGGAGACCTGTCATCAAAGTTCTTACGTCTATCGGTCCCTTTCTGAAGCAAGCCCAATTAGATCAAGCGGGAGGCTTTTAACCTATGGGCAACGGAAGAATCACCAGATTCCCTTAGTGAATCGAGAGAAGAGCTTATGATCTCAGGTACTGATCAAGGAAGGCCTGCCTTTCTGATTAGTCATGCACTAAATTACCTAGCTTTCTGACCTATCTCGGTGATTTCTTGGTACCAACCTCAATATTGTCACTCACCTACTGGCCATGAGTACGTATTGGTCATTCTTAATATTGGAGACAAATCCATTTCAACACTTCATATTATCTTCATAAGATCACCTTGTATCATGACTCCTAAGGCAATACATAATCTATCAAGACTCCCATCATTTACAATCGCTACTAATACTCATAGTTCAATTTATTCTTGTTTCTGCCCATGATTGGGGTTCACCATATGATCAGAACAGAAACCGATTTTTGTAGGCCAATAACGTGCCTTGCACTTTCTTCCTCACCTTAGCACCCATATTGACAGTGATTTTACTCTAGGTTTTCAGTATTTACCTCTTCTTCTTTGAGTTATCTTTTCTGTAATCGCCTGTATACATACAATCCAACCGTAGGTGCATATCTAACTTTCTCCATAGTACACTTCATGTACCACGTATCAGCGCTTATAATGCTCAATCCATTTCGAATTATAGGCGCAGAATCATCAAGAAAAATAGTAGCAAAGCTAGATGCTCCCACTAAATCACAACTCACGGTTCAAATCCAAGTCTATTCTAATAATTTTTTTTTGAACCGGACTTGTACACTGTGATCTCACCAGTTCTACTTCTTCCTGAAAATATGGTCACTTCGTTATTTCATTCGAAGGTAGAACATTTCGATATAATATCGATATCATCTTCCCTAATACACACCAACACAAATGTAGTGAATCTATATCTACCTTATCGAACCATGTACTTTTGCTCATCTCCAATTATCCCCATTTTATCGAACATACACGTCGGAATCATAAAGACCTAGTCATCCTGAATTTTTAGTCTCCCATAGGCATACTTTAACCGATATCCTTTTTATGACCACATTTTTCAAAATAAAATCTCATTTAGGCACATATACCGGGAAATATCATGAATGCATGCAAGGTCATTTTCATGTGCAATTTTCACTATTCCCATGTAAGCATATGTATGAACCTTTAGAACAGTCCTAATCCCTCTCGGCCGTTTTCTAAATTACTATTCTACCCTTCCCGTCAAGGGTGGGATGTTACAATTGATCCTTAATCCTATATAAAGTGTTGTATGCTCTAAAGATTCAATGGAATCTTATCTCTGTCTTGGATTTATTGTTCTAGATGTTGTTTATTCTAATACTAATATAATTTATTCTTTGTTTACAAAATCTATTAATTCTAATAATGGTGTAATTTTATGACATGCTAGTCTATGTCATATTGGTTAAAATTGAATAAGTTAATCAGCTAAATAAGGCCTCTTAGGTGATTTACATCAATTAGATTTACCTATTCATAAACATTGTTTGGTAGGTAAAATGACGCAGAAGTCGTTTAGAAAGGGAGCAAGAGCTTTCTATCCATTGCAATTTATTCATTCAAATATTTATGGTCCAATTAATGCAAGGGCATAAGGTGAGGCTATATACTTCTTCATTTTTATAGATGACTATCCTCGAAAACTAAAAGAATTAAATTGTTTATACTCATCATTTAAGATCACCTGTTAAATGAAAGAGAACAGTACCAATTGCCTCTAAGATAACTATAGGAGTTTCTCAACCAACTCATACTACTAATATTTTTCGTGAAGAATCAACAAGAAATTAATTAAGCTCAAACTTGTGAAAAAAAAAGTAATGTAGCACTGGATCTTATAATCATGGGTCTTAGACAAGAAGCCATATTTGATTTTCTATACAAATTATCTGATATTTTCACACTCTTTAGTTTCTTCAAGTTCAAATTCTTGAAAATTTTAACCAAAGGTCCAACGAGATCAACAAACTGAAATTTCAAAAAATACACCAATGTTGATTAGACCATACAACATTAAAGGAATATGAAGTATGAAATAGAAAATTCATGTTTTGATAAGACAAGAAAACATAATTTTTCATTTTAAATCCCTTCCAATGCCATCAGTTTACCCTTTTTTTAATCAATAGAAACTTAAAATCCCTAAAATCCTAATTCTTAAAGCATAAAATCCACCAAACCCTAATTCTTAAAGCAAAACAACCCTAAAATCCTAATTAATTTGACAACCCTTTTATTAACACTAATGGTATAAACAATTATTATAAGGAAGGATTTTTGTGAGTACAACCTCATTCTATAGAAGTTTAGTTGTTTAATTTCCCTAAATCTAGACTTTGAAAATGTTAACTATCTTCTTGGATAAAAAGAAATGAAAGTTATGGGTGACCATATGCTGCATAAAATCTTATCCTTTTGAGATTTAAAGATAAGTTTGAGAGATAGAAATTACATGAAACAGAAATACATGGGATAAAAGAGTTTTAGAGTAGAAATAGCTTTCATCAACTACAATTTTATTAAAATTTGATTTCTAGAATTTGTTTAGGAGTAATATTAGTGTGTGTGTTTATGTGTCTATGTGTGTACCAATCTGTACTCAATTATAGGTGTTAGAAAGGAGTTTTTGAGAGATAGTTAGAAAAGCTTTAGGTATCGTTATTTTGTAAGGTGTAATTTACTCAAAACTTTAATGCTTATATCTTGTTATTATTGAATTTAGTGGATTTTCTGTCAATAAAATCTTGTGTCTAATTCTTCTTATCGTCGTTTATATCATTTGAATAGCTTGTTATTGTTTAAATAATCTCATTGATTATATAAGCATTATTGCTTGGAATCCCAATAAGTGGTATCACAGCCTTAAGTATGGAGAGTGGCAATAGCTCTAAGATAAACTTGACGTCGACCAACTACTCGATATAAAGACCAATAATGAAAGATCTCATCTATCACAAAGATCTATATGATCCAATCGAAGTGGATAAAAGTATAAAACATGATGCCTTGTGTTACCAAGGTCTTCTTAAGCACTGAACTTATCTGTAAGTCACGCCTATTCCTTTACACGATAATCTTACTTATATCAGTTTAAACAAGGCTCAGCCTTCCTCACGTGATCACTGACCAACAACCTTGTTATTGAATACCAAAGATGTAACACCCCATGTTATGGGTTAGAAAATTGAAGAATTACAGTGCATTATATGCTTTGCATATCGAGTATTCACTGAAATGTGCATATGTATTTTTGATACATACAAAATAAACGTACATTCATGTACTGACATTTTTTGGGTAAAATAGATTTATAAATGCGATTAAATTGTAGAAAATTTATTTGGAGATTATTAGTAATATTTCAGAATGTTTGGAAATTTTAGAAATTTTTTGGAAATTTTGGGATATTAGGAAAAATAGGCAAATGGCATTATGACATGTAACACTTATAAGTGGGTGACAAATGGCTCACATGCAATGGAGCCATGTGTCAATGGATTAAGGAAACATGTAAGCACGTGATTTTGAAAGGCAAAATCCTATAGCTTGGTTGTTCTTCAATTTTGCTTTATTTTGTATTCTACTTCGAAACTCTGTTCTTCACTGTCAAAGCTGGGATTTCACTAAAGAAGCAAGTAAGTTGTGTTATAGCTTTTTGGATAATTTGTAAATGAATTTGATGTTGTTGTAGTACTAGAAATGAGCACATGCATGAGAAGTTTAAGTAGTATAACTTTGGTAATGCCAGGATGTTTTATTTAAACTTGGTGTGACTTTGAGAATGTGCAAATTATGTATTTGAGATGATGGGAATGGAAGTTCATTATGATTTAGTTAAACACAAAAAAATGTGGTAAGAACCATGAGGCTATAGATTCTACATTGGTTGTGGTATGAAAATAAAGTATAGTAGTAAGAATGAAAACACACAGTAGTGAGAGAAAGTGGTCGTGTAGTTCGAATTTCTAATATGTATATTGAATCTTGATTTTGAGTTATTCTAGAGTAAGGTGAGTTAGACTGGAGTGGATATATAGTGAAAATAAGTTATAAATGATTTAAATGAAGAGTACTAATTGATGAAGATGGAAGAAAGAAAGTGAGAAAATCTGGAGAATGAACCAAATAAGAAGAAGAAAAAAACTGGCAATGAAGAAGACTTTACTAAAGAGGTTGGCAAATCACAATTGTGCTTTAGCACAATCGCAATTTCACAGGTCCACCTAGAGTGTCGCGGTCGTGAATGGGCATAATCGCAACTTCCTTGTTTATCTGAAGGAGGTTATTTTCTAAACATACTTTGATCATTTTGTCATAACTTTGTCATCCGATCTCCAAGTGACTTGATTCTTGAACCATTGGACTCAAAACATATTGCTATACATCTCCACGAAAAATATTAGCCATCTGAATTCAATTAAGAAATATTGAATGATAAAATTGGGACTGGAACTGAATGGCTGTGCATAGCCGTGAGTGAAGGATGTACAATCGTGACTATTTTTAATTGGAATCCACAGGCATGACTAATGGTTTCACACCTATGATTAGATTAATGTGGAGTGCATGGTTGTGCACAAATATTACACAATCATGACTCAAATTTTCTTAATTTGGTTAGTGCATGATGTGCACCCGAGAGCTGTTGCACACTAAACATCTTTCCTTCTTTTGCCTATAACTTCTTCTCTAGATATCCAAATGACATGAGACTTAAACCAATATATTTTATACCTCCCTAAAAACATTGGTAGCCTTTTAAATTGATTTCAAAAAGATTGATTGAATGAAAGTGAGGGAATATGTTGGAATAGTATGAACTAGGATGATTTTACTAAAAATACTTCAGTATTTTACTTATATCTGGATTTGTAGATTTCCAAATGGAGTGATTCTTAATTTGAATTGAACTAGAGACATAAGGCCACAAATTTTATTAGGAGATTGAATTCAAATTCTACCTCTAAGAATTTCAAAATTTGATTGGAAGTTGAGATAAGAATTCTATTGAAGCTTAAGTATGGTCTGAGATCTTTTGAGTATAACTTTCAATATATAGAACCAAATTAAATGATCTTGGTTTCATTAGAAACTTAAGACATGGGAGAACAACTTTCTAGAAGGAAGTATTATCAAATTACCTCATCTTCCTGATGAGAATAATTGAGCAAAATGGACCCAAAAGTTGGTTGTGATATAAATTTGGATTGAGAAATTGAGTATAGTTTCACATAATTGATAATGTGACAAGATTAAGGATAAGAAACTCAAATTTTTTCATGAAAATGCATCATACATATTTAGTATACAGGAATGTGCATTAATGAATTCTTAATCATGCACAATAGTGATATGTGTTTGTACCAAATGTTATAGAGCAACGCATAGAGCGACCACTTCTAGATATTGTCGAGACTTTCAGGCAATAAGCAATAAGGGAGCTTTTGTAAACAATTTAGATGGTCTCCTCTTTAAGTAATTTAGATGAACTCATTTGTAAGTAAACTTTGATGGTGTTACTATGACTGTTTTGTTTGCTATTGATTTTGAGCCATTGAATGATTTGCAAAGCTGTCATATTGATATGTTTGAATATTTGGCATGAAACCAATGAATGACATATGTATTGAATTTCAAACATTTCTATTTTTGAATCTGTTAAGTCCTAGTTATGGGTAAATAGGCATGCCTATAAGGGTCTGCAGCTGTTCCTGTGGCATTTCAGTGCTGAGACTTTTATCTCTCCTGTGATACTTTAGTTTCCATACTTCGGTCTCTCCTAGACACTTCAATGTTGAGACTTTGGTCTCTCCTAGACACTTTGGTGTCAAGATTTCAGTCTCTCCTGTATAAGTCTCTTTACCCGCTTCTGTAAATGGATTAACAATCATATGATTTTGTATTCTAATCTCTGATAAGTTTTGATACGAAACAGACCATAATTGATCTGTTGAGTTAATACCCTATTCTGAAAATTAGTTATGTATTCTGTATGTTATGTTCTGCTATTGAAGTGATTGACTTTAGCATACAAAGAGTTTTCTTTAATAAATCATACTAAGTTTCTGAAATTCATTATGTTGAGATGATTATCATACCACATGATTATGTATTTGTTGTGGATTTGCCTATGTAGGTTTAGAGCGAGGATTATAAAGACCGATGAGTCACTCGCAATGGCCAATAGAGTCCAAGTCTTGTTTTGATAAAAATATATTTTGAGTCTATTTTAACTTGTATTTCAAGTGTATGACTCTGAATTGTTGTAAGTTTTTGTAATAACTATGTTTCAGGCTAGTTTCAATTTTTGGGACAAATTTATATTAAGTTCATGTGTTATAATGTTTGTATGTTTTGAACAAGTTTATAATGATATGTAATGTATGTTTGCTTCAGTTTCTGAAAGTTTATATAATGAATGTTTAGTATGTTTTGAAATGCTTCCGCATCGGTCTATCGTTTGTTTCTGTTTGTGAGTCCGATGTGAAAATCCTGTATCCTCCTAGAGGGTATTGACGCACTACAATGACTCTCGTAGTGTTTAACTTTCACACTTTTAAAAAAACTATGGAAGCAATAGAATATCAAAGGTAACAATAAAAGAAAGAAAAGACAACAATAATGTCAACCTTTATTACTTCCCTCAAAGTATACAAAAAATGCTCTCTCAATCTCTGAGTGTCACTCTATATGAGGAGCAAGGCTCAAATGAGTTATATATAGGCATCAAGGCTTGAGGGCCAAGTTAGAATCCTAACAGAACTCTACTATCCAAGATCACATCTTATCCTATCATATTACATCATTATCCAATAAGATAACATCTCCATCTAAATAGGACTCTATCTGATAAGGTCTCAACTAACAAGATAAAAGATTACACATGATCTATCCCTATCTATGAAGATGTCCACTATCTTCAGATGATCCTCCCACGTGGTCTTTATCTGGTAGAGCTGATGTTTCTCCTCCATGATTTTATCTGCCACATCATCCAAGATCTTCCCATAATCTCTATCCGTTGATGAGTCATCCAAGTCAAATCTGTTCCTAGCACACTGGTCTGATTTAATAATTACCCATGTAAAGTTCATGAGCTGTCGTCCGTTCATTTGAGCATACACTAAGTCCTTAGTGCATCAAGAACTTATCTTTAGTCATGTCTACTTGTACAAGGTCCGAAACTCTACTAAAACTCGCACCATACTCGATATTTGATATGTGCTTAATTGTTGATATTTTTAATTATTTTCACTTAGCAATTATCGATATAAAAATGATTAAGATACTCACTTTAGTTTATATTTTATTTTTAGGTACAATTCGAAAGCAAAGAAATTAAAGTGAGTCAAAGGTATCTTATTTGGGACATTTTCTGAAGATTGGTGCTCACTTGTCTTCATAGAGTGGACAAAGAAAATTAAAAGACGAAAAATGAAAGACAAGGAAGAATTAAAGTGGCCAAGGTTGGAAGTCAAGAGTGACACAAAAGACTTGGAATGGAGCTAAAAACGTGAAAAGCAAATGAAGAGTAAGCTTCCTGTGACAAGTGTCCCACTAATTTGAAAAGAAAAGACAAAAAGAAAAGCATTTAGGAATTGCGTGCGTATAAGGGATTTAAGAAGAGAGTCAAGGTTTATTTGTCCAATCCAATCAACAATGACGCTTGAGCAGAATAGAAACGCAGACGTTTGATGATGGAATAATATAGAGAGGGGCAAGAACGCAGACTTTAATTGTTTTAGCAAGTTTAATTGTCCAGCTACAAAGGAACGACTGCGTTTCACGCATGCACATTGCGTGAAACGCAGCGCTAGAGAGGCTGCGTCCAGGAGCAGAGAGCAAAAGGTTTTGAAGGGTTTAAAAACGTAAGTTTTTAATTGTCTTTGGAGTGAGCAGGAATAAAACAGTGGAGACGCAGCGTTTTTCCGAAAAACGCTGAAGCAGCACGCACGCAGGAACAGCTTAGGTTTTAAGTGGAGGTAATGTTTATTTGTCAACGTCAATCAACAGTAGGAGAGGAATAGAGAAAGCAGAGTGCGGCACTAGGAAGAGAAACTCCAGACGTGGGGCGCAGACGTAGGGCGCAAGCGTGGGCGTGCGGCTTCCTTCATCTGCGTCTTAGCGGGCTGGTTCAGGCGCAAGAGCAGTGGAGGTTTTAAGATGGGACGAATTAAATTCGTCCCATCAAGCTACAGTAGACGCAACAAGCAACAGTAGGAGCTGCGCAGGGACATTTAAGTAGGGCCATTAGAGGGGGTTGAAGCAATTTATTAGGAAAGATCTATGAAGAGTTAAACGTCCCGACACCGGTTCGGAGGTAAAATTGACGCCGACGACCCGGGTTAAGTATTTTTTAAATTAGTTTGTTGTTTCTTTCTCTCATTATAAATTGATTGTGTTGTCCTGCTTTAATTGATTTGGGTATTATGTATGGATAATCGGATTTTCATTATTATTCGGTTATTTATGTACGAACCCTTTGGGTATTTTTAATTGGTGATTTTAATGCGTTCATTGAATTGCTAATTGCGAACCCATTGCTAGAATTTCAATTTAATCCGTAATTGTTATGTTGA
>JAOTIZ010000002.1:10898573-10934347 GCA_027123425.1 Erythroxylum panamense | reverse complement strand
GGATCGACCTAGACTCGCCACTGCTACAGTAGTAGTCTAGTTAATTAATTTTGACTAGCGTTACGACGCGCGGTCATCTAACTAGCTAAGTCAACTTGGAGCTTTTGTATACCAACATCATATGTGTGATCCAGCTAACCTTCTACCTAAGGTCCATCCCCAGCTAACTATGAAGTGCCTGCATGTGCTAAGGGGCTAACAAACCCCCCCACTAAGTGAATTCGATGCCCGTTGTCAAACTAGTCCGAACATAGGTGTTCACCTAATCCTCAAATTGGCACAAGGTCATATGTTTCTCCTACGTAGTTTCCATGATCAACCTTCCCTTCCACTAAATTAAAAACTCAGTCCATCAATTCTTTTTATAATGCCCCATTGCTTAGTGATCCAAAATCTTCTCTACTTAATCCTCGAATTGTTTTCTCACAACCCGTGGAGCTCTCTTCACTTAACTCCTATTCAGATCTAATCCATCCTGATGGTAAGGTTTGAGAAAACTAACATGAAAAGTAAGGTATGCCTTTAGTCTCTTGGCCAATTTCAACCTATATGCTAGTTTCTCCACTTTATTCAGCACTTCAAATGGTCCATCGTACTTTGGCACCAATCCACAATGCACTTACTTGATCAAGATCTTCTTCCAAATCTATAAGCTAAGTTTCAGCAATATCTTATCTCCCATGTCTAACTCTAACGGTCTCCTTCGTAAGTCCATTTGCTTCTTCATCTTTTGATAAGTCTTTTGAAGACTATCCCTCACCTCATTTAACAACTCTTGCTTTTCCATCATGAACTTGTAGACCGCAGGTTGTGCAATCTTGAGTGAAGTGAAAGGTTGTTACCTATCATATTGAAAAAGGACATCTAAAACTCGCATCTCAATTTATTGTCTGTGAACGTGTTTGACTAAAACGGGTATGACATTTTTTATGATGGCAAGTGGAAATTGTTTAAAAGAGCATTGATGGTTGCTCGTGATGGATTGTGTTGCACCTTAAATAAGACAAACTTGAAGGTATGTACTAGATAATTACATGTCGTTCAAGAAAACACTTCATTAGATTTATGGCCCTACAGATTAGGACACATTAGCTAGAAGGAGATCAAGATACTAAGTGAAAAATCACTTATCCTTGCAAAGATATGGTTTATTTTGACCTATATGCCATTACATGGCTAGAAAGCAACATAAGTCTCAAATTTGCAAGGATTCTACGAGGAGGAAGACAAAGTTAGAGCTAGTGCACTTCAACGTCTGTGCTCACATAGAGTTGGAGTCCTTGGGAGAAAATAAGTATTTTGTTACATTTATCAATGGTACTACAAGTAAGACTTTGGTCTATATGCTAAAAACAAAAATCCAAAAGCTATATACCTTTTGGAGATTTCAAGCCATAGTGGAAAGGAAGACAAAGAGGAAGTTAAAGTGTCTCTAAATTGATAATAGAGGCGACCCTGTAACAAGTTTGAAGAGTATTGTGCAAGACATGGCATAAGACATAAGAACATAAAACCTAGTACCCTATAACATCTTGATGTTTTAGAGATGATGAGTATAACCATTATAAGGAAGGTTTAGTATATGCCTCAAAAGTCAAAATTATCAAAGTCCTTTCAAAACCACAATGTATGTGATTAAAAGAACTCCTTCAGTTCCTTTAGATCTTGACATTCCTGAGAAAGTGTAAAAAAGGAAGGATCCAATTTATTCACATCTAAGGTGTTTGGATGCAAAGATTTCAAGCACATACCAGAGGAGCATAGATCAAAACTGGATTCAAATACTACTTTATGTGGTCAATGGATATGGTGATGAGGAGTTTGACTATAGGCTCTACAATCTGAAAAAGTAAAAGGTTGTTAAAAGTAGGACCTAGCCTTTAATGAACATAATATGGGTGTAATTCTTATTAATGAAAATGAAATTACATCTAGCAGGTCTTTTGAAAATGAAGATATGACTTATGCTTTTACTTTCATTGATCCGCATATAATTGAAGAAGGTGAGCATGAGCTTATGTAGGATGATAATGACCAGAGGCAACCTAATGGTGATGATTCATATGAGTCACTTCTTGTAAATGATGAATAAGGGGTCAACGAGCATTATGTATAAGTGGAGTAATCTACTCAAGTGTTGGAAGATGTCCAACTTCAAAAATAAGAGAGAAAAAGCCTTCAAAAAGATACCCTAGTTTGAAATATCTTCTAGTCACTACTAAGGGGGAGTCAGAGAGTTTGCAAGAAGTGCAATTTCTCAAAGATAAATAACTCATGGAAATACAATAGAAGATGGACTTATTAAAGAGGAATGAGACCTATAAATTAGTGAAGCTTCCTAAAAGTAAGAATGCTTTGAAGAATAAGTGGATGTTCAAGATTAAGAAAGATGGTGGCAAGCTAGTGAAGCACAAGGTAAGGCTAGTGGTAAAGGGTCATAATCAAAAGAAGGGTATCGATTTCAATGAGATTTTCTTACTTGTGGTTAAGATGACATCGACACGTATTGTATTAGGCTTAGTAACTAGTTTTGATCTTGAACTTGAGTAGCTTAATACGAAGACTGCTTCTTTCATGTTGATTTACATGAGAAGATTTACATGGAGCAACCAAAAGGGTTCAAATTCAAAAGGAAAGAGGAATTTATATGCAAGATGAAGAAGAGTCATTATAGCTTAAATAGGCACCAAAATAGTGATACAAGAAGTTTGATTGTATAACGAATAGTAGTTATAAGTGAACATTAGTTGATCTTTGTGTCTATTTTATAAAATTCCTTAGTTGTAACTTCATCATCCTTTGCTTGTATATGGACGATATGTAATTTTTGGATAAGACGTTAGCATGATTTACAGGTTAAAGGAGGACTTATCCAAATCCTTTGATAAGAAAAAATTAGGTTCTACAAAACATATTTTAGGAATAGAAATTATTGGATAAGAAGGTCGAAAAATTGTGGTTATCACAAGATAAATATGTTAAATGGTTGCTTGAGAGGTTCAATATATAGAATTCCAAGCCAGTGAGTACACCTTTAGTTGCTTATTTCAACTTGAGCAAGAGAGCTTATCATACCACCGAAAAGAAGAAAGAGTGTTTTCCTCTATTTTGTATTCCTTTATTGTCGATTCATTAAGGTATGTCATGGTGTGCACAAAACCAAATATTGCACACATTGTTGGATTAATGAGTATAATTTTATCCAATCTAGGAAAAGTACATTGGGAAGTAGTAAAGTGGATCTTTAATTACTTACAGGACACTTTCAGATTGAATTCAATTTTTAAAGGTGGTGAGCCAATTCTAGAAGAGTACAAAGATGCAGATATGGTTGGTGATATCGATAATAGAAAATCAACCTTATGATATTTGTTTAAACTTGTGGGGAAACTATTTATTGGCAATCTAAGTTGAAAAAGTGTATAGTTTTATCTACTATTAATGCAGAATATTACAGTCGTGGAAACTAAAAAGGAGATGGTTTGGTTGAAGCTATTTCTTTAAGAATTGGATGTTGAAATAAATTAAGTACACAGTTTACTGTAACAGTGAAAGTGCTATGAATTTAAGCAAAAATTCCATGTATTCATTCTCAAGTACATTAATGTGAGGTATCATTGGTTGTAGTTTGCTTTTAAGAAGTAACTAATAAAGTTGAAGAAGTTTGTAGGCAAGAATTATGTCAATATGTTAACAAAAGTGGTTTCCAAAAATAAGTTTGAGTTGTGTAGCAAGCTCACCGAGATGACTTTTAAATGATATTTCTCCTCCAAAATGGCCTAGAGGGGGAGATTACTATGGATCTAACCAAACCCATTCTTAACGTTTTATAGGCCCAAGGTAAAGTAAAAAGAAAGGCCCTAATGAATTGACAATATACAGATATGTAAATTTTAAAAACATATTTTTATTATTAAAATTTAATATGTATATATAAGTGACTCAAGTCATAAATCCACATATTCAACAAAATACTAAATGATTTTAACAACAACTAACATCTTGCAAATGTCAACAACAATAAAATCTTTAAAAATAGTAGCATCAACAACAAAATAGCAACAGCAGCAACCAAACAACAATGTCAAATTGCAAAACACCAAGAGAATTGCATTAACAAACATGCAAATGATTATGAAAAATAGTTTTTCTGCACATTTTTAGATGCAAAATCATTAATAATAGTATCAAGATCAATATGTCATTGTAAATATTAATAAAATATGTCATTGATATTAATAAAATATTTTATTAATAAATTATATTAAAATAAAAATCAATAACATCATATTTTATTATTATAATAATAAAATATATAGTTGTAAATAAAGATATTAGCATATATCTCTAACAAATTGATCTCAAAATTTTCCTTTTTTCTAAGCATAGCGCGCTTGTGTCTATATATATCATCCTTTAATCTAAGTAAATGTACACATCTAAAATAAATGCAAATAAAAAAAAGAGAAATATAAAAGAACTTGTTCTTTTCTTTTCTTTAACAAGATTGAAACAAAATCATTTGCCCATTCAATTGATGGTTGGGACTGAATTCGTCTTTAGCTCAATTCAATAAAGCCTGAAATTTAGAAAAACAAACATGACTACAAATTTTTTCTTTTCAATTTTTAAAAGGTAAAGTTCCATGAAACTTTTTGGTGTATATATAAATATCTTGAAACAGATTTATTAACTTTTCAATTTCTACCCCTTTTTAAAGAATAAATTTTTTAAATTTTAAAGTTTTAACTCTTTTAATTTTTTAATTTTTTAATTTTCAACTAATTTAATAAATGGGCCCCCTATAAATATGGGCCCTTATCAAGTGCCCATCTTACCTTTGCCTAAGTCTAGCATTGCCCACTAAATCTAGCTCTAAAAGTGTTAATTGTCTTCATAGATCAAAAGTAATGAAGTTGTGGGTGAATGTATGTGATATCTATCATTTTTTATATTTAAAGTTAAGTTAGCGAGACACAAGTTCATGGGACAAAAACATATGATGATAAAAGACTTTTAGAGTTCAAATAGCTTTCATCAACTACAATTTTATTAAAGTTTGATTTCTAAAATTTGTTTAGGAGTAGTATTAGTATATGTGAGTACGTATAGAAAAGCTTTAGCTATGGTTTTTCTCTCTCAGAAACTCCTCTCCAGCCTTTAAATTTGAGTATAAATTGATATATATGTAGCTCAAAATTTTAATGCTTGTATCTTACTATTACTAGATTTAGTGGATTTCTTGATTATAAAATCATATGTCCAATTTTTTTTGTCTTCATTATATCATTTGAGTATTTTATTATTGGTTAAGTTATCTTTTTGATCAAGTGAGCATTATTACATGGAGCCCTACCAAGAATGACAAAGGAAGCGTCAAGATTTGATAATCAAGAAAATGAGAAGATCCAAGCATTAAAAGGCGTAAAGAACCAAAATAAAGTGATTAGGCTCGAATTCTTGGAAAATGTTGCAGGTAAGTGGAGGTTAGAAGGGAAAGAAAAAATGGAGGGGAATAAATATCTATAAGGAGAAAGGTGATTCAAATTTATACCTTTATTAGGACCATCAAATGATGTTCGAAATCTCAAATCTTGCTACACTATTTTATTATTCATCAAGTGAAAGGGATATTTTGAATTTTAACATTTTCAAAAATTTTAAACATAAACATTTTATAAAATTTAAAATTAATTATAACAATTTGAAAAATATTTAATTTCAACCTAACTTAACAATTTTAATAAGAGAACCAATTGTTTTCTATTAATAAACTTAAATCTCTAGATAATTGTAAGTCATAATCACATATATAAATACAAACATACGCACACAGCCTTTATATTTCCTTATTTCAAATTCTCTCTTAAATAAACAATTATGTCATTCTCTTTTATTCTTATCTTTGCTATTTCATATTCACATATCTCTGTAAATTTATAGAAGACTATCTCAAACTCCTATTACTCCATAGAATCCCTGTAACACTCCTATACGGAACTTACAATCATCCACATAGATAGCAACCAAATTCTTGTACATACATTCTAGGTATATAATTTTATTCAATGTTATACATATACACATCACAAAATTTATATCATTTAACATTATCATTGAAAAGTAGTATTACATCATTACATTAACATGATAATCCAAAATGAAAACATACAATTTTCTTTATTACATATACAACCATTCTTTAATCGAAAGACATATCCAAAGGTGATTTTACTCCTAGCTATTAGCCATGGTCCTTGTAGATGTTCCCTGTACCTCACTCCTATGACCTGGACCTACACGGATTAACACCCGTGCTAAGCTTGAAAGCTTAGTGGGGAAAACACTTAGTTTGGATGACCACTCAAAGCAGTCATCCGCTAAACACACACATTCAGAAATATCACAACTCATATACCAGAAATTCATATTCATAAAACCAAACATTGATATTCAATGCTCATGTAAACAATAATGGCATACTTAAGCAAAGTGCATAATGCAAATATGCTTCAACATCTTATCCATATACCAAAAATTCACATTTACAAGCCAAATGTTGATATTCAATACTCATTGATACAAATTATCAATATAACTGCACACCATTACAATTCATCATTACAATCAATGTAAATGCTCATTAATACCAATTATTCATATTGTCATGCTATATTTCTTATTTATGATTGTTAAGCTTTCTTTCTATGTTAAACCTGCATATTTTCTATGGTTATGGATAACGAGTGTTGTGGATATTTGAAGATATCAAACTGTGAATACCCGAAGGTATCGAACTATGGATACCTGAAGGTATCAAACTGTGATTACCTGAAGGTATCAAACTGTGGATACCAGTGGTGTCAAACTATAGCAACTACACTATAACCTTATAGGCATACCTATCTACCTACAACCAAGACAATAGAGCAGGCTTATAATATTTCCTTTAACCATTTGCAACTTCACAATTCATATATTAACAAATCATATGATAAACATTTCAACTCATAAAATTTGTATCTGCGTTCATAGATGCAAGTCATGGCTTACCACCATTAAAACATCAAAATCACCCTTGATAATCATACTATACACATATGAATAATGAATATGCATAAAAATCATTTATGTACATTTAAATTTTCTTTGAAATGCATTATGTTTAATCTTATATTTCAATGTTCAATCTCCCAATTTATATGTGGTAAGTCCTATTTCATTTATTTCTAGCTGTTCAAAAAGTTTCATACGAATTAAAAAAGGTTCAAATAAGATTTGGTAAAAATCATAAATGAAAACAAACTTAAAATAATGCAATTTGAGCTAAACCCCAGAGTGGTCTAAAAATAGGCAAATTATCAATCCAAAAAAATCATATGACGGAGTCTAGTTGTTCCTTAATATTTTTATAGAAAAAATCAAAAATGGGTTTTGTGATATTCTAGAAATTTGTCCATATGTGTCTCTAGTTTCCAAAACACTAAAGATTAGGCCATTCGTACTTCTAACACATGAGCTATAGACCAAATATCACACACTGCTCCAAAATAGGGCAGTATTAGGTCACCATTTTCTATCCCAATTTCCAACATCATAAAGCTAGAATTAAGTCAGAGTCTCTCTTATAATTTTTAGTTCTATGTCTTAGGTTTCATATGCAACTAAAATCACTCAATTTAGAGGTTTGTAGGCTGTGTTATGTCCTAAAAAATATTATTGGTTCAACAAACCCTAGACAGAATTCCACTACACAATACTCTCTTGTCATATTCAACCAATTATACGCAAGATATCACCAAATCATCATCACAACAACCATTCCACATCCTAGTGAATCTTTTCACATATTCAAATATAAATAGATATAGAAATTACCTAAATGAAGTCTCAAACCTCAAAATTGACAAAATAGGTCTTCTATTGCCTTTCTTTCCCTTCCTCTTTGGCTTTGCTTGACTCACCAACTAGAAACACCAAAAATATACATCTCATTCCCACTTCCAACCTTATAATTTCATTTCTTCATAAGCAAAGTAAGAAGAGATAAAGGTGAAGAAAAAATACTTAACTTTTACCTCGATTTCCACCTAAGATTGGTTTGACTTCTTACATGAAAAATGATGGAATTAAGAAAGTGAAATAGAGAGGAGAAAAATCTGAACTTAGAACCCCCAAAATTTTATGCATCTCCCCTCTCCATATGCCCATTTCAGAACTTTCAAGGCTCACACACATGCCTTAATCCAATTGTTCCATGTGTTAACTTCAGAAAAATTGCATATTGATCTTTCTTCTTCCTTTACTTCCCACATTGGCCTACAATCTTATTAATTAATTTCATTCCTCTATGTCTTATTTTCTCATGGAATAAACTTTGTGCAATTTGGTACATTATGTCTAGATTTATGTCCCAAAAACTACAGATTGTTCGAAAACAAGGACAACAATCAAAACACAATTTCAAACCAGAATTCAAAACTATTAGAAGTAGAATCAAATTTTGGTTCCTTCATCAAAGTTTTATATCTATGTCTCTAGTTTAATCTCCAATTGGAATTATCCAATTCGGAGGTCTATAGAACAAGATATGGCCAAATTATAGAAATACATGTAGTGGAACCTATCCATTTAGCAAGGTACACATCCTAAATCAACAAACTTCGGTCTTATCATGCAGAAGCAACACAAAAGTACGTCCAATTTAACCAAAAACATCTCATTTGGTTATGGAATAGTTCTTTTTTAAATTACCTTCACATCACATTCATAAATCCAAGAAAACATATTAAGAATTTTCATACATATTTCACATCTTAATATGTATGTCCATACCGAACAAATTATCCATTTACACATGTCTCTTACATTAAGTACTATTATATCTCTTACTATACTTAGACGTACTTAATTTGTTATGTTCAGTTCTTAATCACCTTAGCCATGCTACAATACTTGCAAGGTATATGTTGGGGTGTTACAATCCCTTTCCCTACCTTATTCCAAGTCTACTCCTCTGACTATTACCAAATGCATCACCGCCACCACAACGATCACTACTACACCTCCCGTTATCTCACATGAATCCTCCTTTCTAGTCAATATTTTATATCTTGTCACTTGGGCTCCTACCCTAAACTCTACTCTTAGTTACTGACACCGATAGTTACCTTATTAGGGTCAAAGGCTCTATCTGCAAAAATTGCTCCAACCACCCTCATATAACATATTCCTTCTTTGCTCACTATTCTTTTACATCTTGTCCAGCCCACAGCTTCAAAAATCTCTACCAACTTGTCCCATACCCTAACCCTAAATAAAGCCTAATCTTTGCTTTTCGACTTATTTGCCCACTCTTAACATTTGCCAAGAATGTGTTATCGAAGAATAACAAAGGATTAAATGTGACTCTCCCAAAAATTCATAAACCACAATTATTGAAATCGTTCCCAAAACATGATATTAATTATCAAAATCCTTAATAGTTTTAAAAAAGAGATGTTCCTCAGACACAAAAGTATTATATATATACAACTACCCAAGTTGTTACATCAAAAAATATACATTTAAACAGCTTACTCAAGTAATCTGCTAACCCCACCTAATCTCCACTCTATCAATCATGTACATTGGGGTTATCGACAATCACTTGATTTGAAAAAAAGTGGCAAAGGGTGAGCTGTCTACTCAGTAAGGGTTACCAACCGTACCCTTAAAATCAAATAACTCAATATATAAATATAAAACTTAGTCAGGTGATTAAAATATTCATATAATAAAAAGATACGCAACATTACTCAGTCTAATTCTAACAATTAACAAACATCTCAAAATTTTACCAAACAATGATTAACACAATTATTAATATATGACTGACATTTATGAATCATCTCATAATTAATTGAACTATCTAGGTCTTGCTTAACCTAGTAGGCTTACATTCAATGGTCTGTTGGTTTCAGTACCTAGTCATCGATACAAGATATCCCTGGGACTCAAGATGCCTCGATATTTGCTCCACAGATTTATACTTAGCCATTACTCACTCATCTTTAAACAACCTATCAATTTATGACCATCGAATAAAATTTATCCTAGGCAAGCCACAAATTCTCAATTTATACCAATTAGTCACAACATTTTATCAATCAGTCTCTATTTAATCAACACATTTTTCATCAAACTAACAAGCAATACACCTTATAAAACGTAACAAAATATAAAAGTGATACACCTTGTTCTTCATTAAGTTTTTGCGAAATAAAAACATAATTCATGTATGTAACTATTAATCATTAATTAAATTAATAATTAATTCAAAATATCATTCGATAAAAATAATTTATTAATAACAACACGGTACACTATTCTAAGAGTAAAGTCTAACATTATCCTTACCTTAATTTCGAACTCAACTAATTAGTTGTCCAATTTACTCCTAATCGGATAGTCGGACCTAAAAATTACAAAATTCTATTAGATAAATTTAAGAAAACTTCCAACCCAACATGAATTTTCCAAAAATGTCATCTTCTTCACCCTCTCCTCTTCTCCTATCTCCTCTTATTTTCTCAATTTTCAACCACTTTTTCTCCATTTTCTTATCTTTTTCCATGACTTCAATTTGTCTCAAACAACCACAACATGTTATTCAACTATAAATTAGTGTAGAATGATCCAAAATCACAAAAAAGACAAAATAATTACTGGAATTTTAACTATGTGATAACAGATTTTGGGGTTGTTAACCTCTACAATTTTCTTGCCAACCAAAATGAGAAAACATATAAGAGAAGTGTCATATGTAGGAGAAAAATGGCACATTAAGACACATACCAGTTGTAAATGGATGAGAGAAAAATGAAGAAGAAGATGAAGGCTTCATTAGCGTTCTTAATGTTTTTTCCACCGGACGATTTATCTTTAAATTCCTCAATTTAATGGTTTAATGGGCTTTTATTTTATTTTTCTATGGGCTTTACAGATGTCTCCCTTTAAAAGAGTTTCTTCCTCGAAATTAAATTAGTACCTGAGGATCCAAACAAATGAGAATATCGACGTCGAACTTCATCCTCTGACCCTGCTCAAATCAGTAACATATGTCTTCTAGATTTGCCACAGCCTCTAATGAATACTTAGACAATGCTGCAAATTGAGCCTCATAATCGTCCATTAGCATCTCCTCTGTCTCAACTAAACTCATAAACTCCATCTTCATTTGATCCTGATATATTCACGGAGTGTATTTATCTCTAAACACTCTCTGGAACTCCTGCCAAGTCATCTCTCATATCTCATAAGATCTCTTCACTAACTTCCATCAAGTCAGCGCATTGGCCTGAAATAAGGAAATGATGTACTGTAACCTTCTCTCTAGGTACACTTCAAATGATCTATAACCAACTCAATCTATTGCCACCATGTATTAGCCTCCTCAAGATCAATAATACCTCAAAATTATACTATACCCATCTTACAGATCCGTTCATAGTTGCAACCCATCCCAAAATCACCTCAGGTTGAAGCCAATAATAACTTGTTGCATCATATGAAAGAACTACATCATCTATGGTGGCATTGGCACCTCTCCTCCTACTCTATCTGTTTGGACATCTCTGTAATCCGGTATATATAGAGCATGAATCAAATTACCCGATTCTTCAATCGGCTCTAGGCCAATAGTATCCTCTTCTGAAACCATTATAGATAAGACAATAAAACATCATTAGTTTTTTTTATACTCAATTTGTCTCTAGAAACGTAAACCTTCTCTGATACCACCTAATGCGATGCTCCCATAAATTTTTAAACCACAATTATCTAAATCGTTCCAAAAACATAATATTAATTACCAAAATCCTTAATAGTTATAAAAGAGAGATGTTCGTCAGACACAAAAGTATTCTAGATATACATACAACTACCCAAGTTGTCATATAAAAAAACATACATTCAAATAGCTTTACTCAAGTAATTTGCTAGCGCCATCTAATCTCCACTCTATCAATCAAGTACACTAAGGTTATCGACAATCACTCAATCTCCTATAAAAATAGTGGCAAAGGGTGAGTTGTCTACTCAGTAAGGGTATTTGACCGTTCTTTTAAAATCAAATAACTTAATATAAACATAAATATAAACTTAGTCAAGTGATTAAAACATTCATATAATACAAAGATACGCAACATTACCCATTCTATTCCAAACAATTAACAGACATCTCAAAGTTTTACCAAACAATGATTTACACAAATGTTAATATATAATTGTCATTTATGATTTATCTCATAATTAACTGAATTGTCTAGGTCTTGCTTAACCTAGTAGACTTACATTTAATGATCTGTTAACTCATCTTATTCTCTCACCAAGTGGAAACATAATTAAATGTATAAATATAAGCATAGGGTATCTCACTTTCTCAATCTAATTTGGTATCTCGGTACTACTCCAATACCTAGTCATCGACTCAAGATATCCCAATACTACTTTGATACTTAGCCATTAGCACAGGACATCCCCCCAGTACCTGCTCCACTAACGGATGCCTAGTCGTCATTCACTCTCTCTAAACAACCTATAAATCTATGACAATTGAATAAAACATACCGTAGGCAAGCCACAAAATCTCAATTTACACCAGTTATTCACAACATTTTTCAACCATTCTTTATTCAATTAATAGATTTTTCGTCAAATTAACAAGCAATACACCTTGTAAAACGTAAGAAAAATATAAAAGTATATACACTTTGTACTTCATTAATATTTTGGAAATAAATTAAACATTATTTTTGAATTAATGATTAATTCAAAATATCATTCGATAAAAATAATTTATTAATAAGAAAATGGTACAATATTCTAAGAGTAAAGTCTAAGGTTATCCTTACCTCAATTTTGAGCTTAACTAATTGATAGTACAATTTACCCTTAATTGGACATTCGAACTTAGAAATTATAAAATTCTATTAAACTAACTTAAGAAAATTTCTAACTTAATTACACTTAATAATCCAACATTATCCTCTTTTCCACTTTATTCTTAATTGTAAAAATAATAACCTTATTAACCTAACCATCAAAATTACTAAAATACTCTTAACTAATTAAAAGTCCTATTTTACCCTTATTTATTCAAATAATACCAAAAGTAACCTGTTTGGAATAACTAAATTTATCCTTAATTATTTGCATTTTCTATTTTGCCCCTTAATGCAACTTAAAATTTTCAAAAATGTCATCTTCTTTACCCTCTTCTCTTCTCCTATCTCCTCTTCTTTTCTTCTTTATTTTCTCACAATTTGCTACAAAATAATCAAAATGAGAGATCATACAAGAGAAGTGTCACATGTGGCAGAAAAATGGCATATTAAGAAACGTATCAGCTGTAAATGGTTGAGAGAATGAAGAAGAAGAAGGCTCCGTTGGTGTTTTTAATGTTTTTTTTCTAGCTGATGACTTATCTTTAAACTTCTCCATTTAATGGTTTAATGGGTTGGGCTGTGGGGTTTTATTTTATTTCTTTGTGGGCTTTCCATAAAAACTATTGAACATGGCTCTATAATTGTACAACAGGGTATTGACTATTGAGTGTAACAAGAATAATAAAGAAAGTACAGAAGTTCAAGGAACTAAGGTCGAAGACTCTTGGATTCATCTCGAGCATTCGTTCGTAAAAAGTTGGAATATATGAACAATGCATAAGGGGGTTTGAGAACGAAGAAATGATGGAGGGCAACATGCAAGTCTGTTAGTTTTGGCGATGAAAGCGTGGAATTGGGATTAGGTAAACATGGAAAAGTGGTGAATAAGCTTAGAAGTATGAATTCGAACAAGGCAATTCGGGAGAGAGCATAGGCTCAATTTATAGGATCCTTTCACTAAGTGGGTATGCGTAATTAGTTCAGGGGCGTACAAAAAAGTCAGAAAAATATCATAGAAAATTTTTTTAGAAGAGTATTAATTGATCTGTTAAGTTAGAGTTGAAGTTTAACATTTTCAAAACATTAAGATTCTTTTTAAACGACCTAAAATATTTGAATTAAATTAAATTTTGTTCAAAAATAGTTTAATTTGAAAAGAATCTTATTGTTTTGAAAATATTGAAAAAAATATTTTGTTAAAAAGTATTTTACGTCCTATAAAAATATACATTCAAATGGCTTTACTCAAATAATCAATTAACCCACTTAATCTCCACTATATCAATTACGTAAAATATGATTATCGGCAATTACTCAATCTCCTAAAAAGATAGTGGCAAAAGGTAAATTGCTCACTCACAAAGGATAATCGACCCTACTTTTAAAATCAAATAACTCAATATATAAAAATAAAATTTAGTCAAGTAATTAAAAAGTTCATATAATACCAAGATCCACATCATTACTCAGTCTAATCTAAACAATTAACAAACATTTCTAAATTTTACCAAATAAAGACTAACATAAACATTAATATATAGCTACCATTTATAAATTATCCCATAATTAACTTAATTGTCTACTTCTTACTTAACCTAGTAGGTTTATATTTAATTGTTTGCTAGCTCATCTCTACTCAATATAATCTCTCACCAAGTGAAAACATAATTAAATGTATAAAAATTGGTCCAGCGTACCACACTTTCTCATTCTATTTTGATACTCTAACACTACTCTAATACTTAGTCATTGACACAAGATATCCTCAAGTTTCAGGATATCTCGATACCATTTTAATGCTTAATCATCGACATAGGCTCAAGATTCAGGATACGTCGATACTTGCTTCATAGACAAATACTTAGTCATCGCTCACTCATCTCTAAACAATCTATCAATCTATGACCATTGAATAAAACCTACCCTAGACAAGCCACAAATTCTAAATTTACACCAATTATTCACTACATTTTATGAGTCAATCTCTATTTAATCAACACATTTTTCATCAAATTAAAAAGCAATACACCTTATAAAATGTTACAAAATATAAAAGTGATACACATTGTTCTTCATTAATTTTTTATGAAATAAAATAAACATAATTCATATATGCAACTATTAATCATTAATTAAATTAATAATTAATTCAAAATATTATTTGCTAAAAATAATTTATTAATAATAAAAAATATATATTATTCTAAGAGTAAGGTTTAAGGTTATCCTTACCTCAATTTCATACTCAATTACTTTATAGTTCAATTTGCTCCATAATCGGACATTTGAACCTAGAAATTACAAAATTTTATTAGACTAATTTAAGAAAATTTCCAACTCCATTATACCAAATAATCCAACGCTATTTTCTTTTCCACTTTATTCTTAATTATAAAAAAATATCCTTACTATCCTAACAACTAAAATACCCTTAACTAATTAAAAGTCCTATTTTATCCTCATTTATTCAATTAATACCGAAAATACCCTTCTTGGAATAAATTTCATATTTATTCTTAACTATTTGCATTTCCTATTTTGCCCCTTAATGCAATTTAATCATCATCATCATATTCCGAAATTTTGCAATGAAGTGGGGTCTAGGAGGGGTCTAATAGTACACACCTACATACAAATGTGACAAGATAATAGTAATGTAGGTTAAAAGAATAAATACGTTAAAAAAATCAAAAAATCATATTATTCACCCTATCCTCTTCTCCCATCTCCTCTTCTTTTCTCATTTTCCAGCCACTTTTTTTTTCCGTTTTCTTATCTCTTTTCATGACTTCAATTTGTCTCAAATAATCATAACATACAATACAACTATAAACTAACGTAGGATCATCAAAAATCACAAAAAAAAAACGTAAAAATAGTTGTTAGAATTTTATCTATATTTTAAAGAATTTTAAAAATGTTAACCTTCACAATTTACTGCAAAACAACTAAAATGAGAGAATATATAAGAAAAGTGTCACATGCGGAAGAAAAATGGAACATTAAGACACTTACTAGCTGGAAGTAGTTAGAGAAATATGAAGAAGAAGAAGAAGGCTTCCTTGGTATTGTTGGTGTTCTTAATCTTTTTTTTTCCAGCCGATGACTTCTCTTTAAACTTCTCCATTTAATGGTTTAATGGGCTGGGCTGTGGGTTTTATTTTATTTCTTTGTGGGCTTTCCATTAAAACTCATGAACATGGCTCTATAATTGTACAAGAAGGGATCGAGCGTAACAAGAACAAGAAAGAAAATAAAGAAGTTCAAGGAACGAAGGTCGAAGACTCTTGGATTCATCTCGAGCATTCGTTTGTAAAATGTTGGAATACAAGAATATGAACAAATGCATAAGGGGGTTTGAGAACGAAGAATTGATGGAGGGCAACATGCAAGTCTGTCAGTTTTGGCGATGATAGCGTGGTTGGGATTAGGCAAACATGGAAAAGTGGTGAATAAGCTTAGAAGTATGGATTTG
Source organism: Erythroxylum panamense (assembly GCA_027123425.1). Taxonomy (NCBI): domain Eukaryota; kingdom Viridiplantae; phylum Streptophyta; class Magnoliopsida; order Malpighiales; family Erythroxylaceae; genus Erythroxylum; species Erythroxylum panamense. The sequence continues at coordinate 10,917,946 of JAOTIZ010000002.1, read as the reverse complement.
AACAAGGGAATTTGGGAGAGAGCTTAGGCTCAATTTATAGGATCCTTTTACTAAGTAGGCATGCGTAATGAGTTAAAGGGCGCACAAAAAGGTAATAAAAATATCATATTAAAATTTTTTAAACAGAGCATTAATCAATCTGTTAAGTTAAATTTGAAGTTCAACTTTTTCAAAACAATAAGATTCATTTAAACGACATAAAACATTTGAATTAAATTAAGAGGGTCTCAATTATGAGAAGGTGTCTTTAAGCCATCCATTTTTAGATGAATCACCTCTCACACCGGTTCAGCCCGTAAGAGATAAAGTGCTGGCTAAATAAATTTCTCCATTTTCAAGACTCGAACTCAAAACTTCGGTTAAGAGATGAGAGTGTTGAACCACTCACACCAACCTATTTGGTTTAAATGAGCCAGATGAGAAGGGCCTATTCAAAGCTCTCGTCTCATGTTCCGGTTCAGATTTTATGTCCTAATTATAGTGTTCCAATCCAACCAATTCGACGTTATTTTATGCACTACTACTAATTTCGTAAGGAAATATCTGAGTGGGAGAACTGATGACTTTGGAAGGATGATGAAAGTTATCAGAGTGAACGTTGTTTTGGGAATAGGAACAGGGTAATGAACAGGTGATCTGAAGCCGTTATTTTGTAGCTTTTCTGGTCTCCAAACCCATCGCCCCGTGTATCCCACCTAATGGAACCAATCCTCTGGCTTTTTGTCTGTTGCAAGTTGTGGCAGTTTCATGTTTTGTACGTGACAAAAAGTATGTTGGTAGAGGTAGAGGAGTAGGAACGAAGTTCTGCCAACTCTGTGGCGCTTTCACGTTAGTGGACGATGCATTTCCCAAGTCTACAAAGCAGCTCGATTGGCGCAATCCTGTGTGGAAATCATAATTGATCGCTGCAATGAGCCTTCAGATTTCAACCTTTTTTATTTTCTAGCAGTTGAACTAATAAAAACACGTCCTCTTTTGTTTAAAAACAATGGACCTTTTCCTTTTGCACATTCTTTTTCCACAAATAAACAATTAAAGAAGTCCAAGACACAACCGATCAATCACGGGTTGGACCTGTAAGAAACCATTTTCGGTACGTCACAGTACCTGATCCGTCTCTCTACACGTTCTCTAACCTTCAACACCATATATTAGTATATCATCATCAAAACCAAATCTCGTACTCAACCATTTTTCTACGTAATGAACTATATATATATATCTATATACATATCAGAGAGAGACTAGGTCGTGATCATCAGCTACTTACTGTAATACGAACGATTGATCTCAACTTAGTTTTTAAAAAAATTCTGTGGTGTGCAAGTGAAGTTTCTTCACATTGTGAGTTTTTGGTATATCTTGAATGTCAAGAAACTGTATATTTTACCAAGAAAAATTGCCGCACAAGCCAAAAGTCAAGAGTTGGAGATTCAAGTGAAAGGTGTCAATGGAGAGATGCGGAGACTTTCATATTACTAATACAGCAATTAATGCACACAGCTTCTTCACCCATGGTCAAGAAGATATACTTGCATATTCTCAAGCCCCCATCAAGCAGGTTCTCTTTACCTCTCTCTTACTGCTCCCCTATCTTCTACCTTCATTTCCTATTCAAGAATTTTTCAGTTTCTTTATAATCTTGTTCCTAGTTAAAAGGGATTGTCAGTATTGGTAATTGCGCTACTATGAGTTGACTTTCTAATTTTTTTGGGAAATCTGTTATTACATATCATTCTTGCAGGTCCAAGAATCGAACACCCAGATCAAAACTTCAAAGAAGGGGCCATACATGCAAAAGCTATTCCTAATCCTTTTCTTGGCACACTTGCTCTCAATTGCCATCTTGGTGTTCTTCCTCAACATACGTGGTCTCCTCCTTGGGCACAGGCACCACTTCCATCCCAGGAAGTGGTACCTTCCTCTCTTGACTGCAACAGCATGTGGTGGACTTGTGAGTTTTATATGGCAATGGATCACTCTCTGCAACCCCTCAGGAGCCATCAAAATTGCCTTCTGGGTTAGCCCCCTGCTAACATGTGCAGTTGGCATACTGTTTGTATTAATTGGCTCCGCTGCAAGTTTAGCACTAGGAGTAATTGCTGTAGTTTTTTCCATCATTCAGTCACTTTATGCTTGCTGGGTGAATCCCAGGTTCAATTATGCCACCCGGGTGTTATCAGTGTCCACAGCTTCCCCGCCTAAAAACACTATTGTAATGGTCATACTTTCAATCACAATAGCGACTCTATATTCCTGCTTATTAGTGTCAGGCATTGGTGGAGCGACTGCTGTGGGAACGAAGATGGACCTCTTGTTCATATCTGTGATTTTGATAAGCCTGGCATGGAGTATGCAAGTGCTCAAGAACACATTGCAGGTTACTGTTGCTCGCATAAGATACATACAATTTGTTTGTGGTGCAGAGATGGAGGTTCAAGTTGCTTTGCGAGACACGATCAAACACCTTATGGGCAGTGTCTGTATTGGCTCAGTTATTGTCCCAGTGATCACAATCATTCGGGGTTTGGCAAGATCGATTAAGTTGATTGCAGGGGACACGGACGAGTTCTTGTTCTCCTGCGCCAATTGCTACTCTGATGTTGCTTCAACACTTGTGTGTTATGGGAACAGGTGGGGTTTTGTACAAGTAGGGGTTTCAAGTAAAGGGTTTGTGCAGGCATCAATGGATACATGGGAGACAATAAAGACGGCTGGGTTGGAACAATTAATCAACTCTGACCTTACAGGTGTATTCTGCTTCCTTTGTGGCATAGCAGGAGGTGCAATATGCACGCTGGTTGGAGGAACATGGACACTTGCAATACATAAAAGCTATTGTACAGAAGTGTCAATCTATGCATTCTTGATAGGCTACTTTATGGTATGTGCTCGACTTACCCTAAATGGAGCTATGTCTTTATAGATCCGAAACTTAAACCAGTTTGGTATTCTTTTGCTTGTGCTTTTCAGTGTCGGATAGCGATGGCATGGCCACAATCTTGTGTTTCGGCTTATTACTTTGCTTACGCAGAGAACTCCGAGAATCCACGGTTTGACTCAACGATTCCAGGTCGCATTCAAGAGCTACAAAGATATCAAGCTTAATGGATCCGTCAGTGGAAACTAATTTCCGCGCAGTCAATTCACTGACTACTCACTTAACTCATGCCTAAGCATAATCTTGCCGGGTACCTGCCAGCATCACTCGGCGGAACAGAGATTGTCAAGGTCCATGTTAAGGTTTGAAAGTTGTATGGAGATGGCCATATCACCAACATAAAAGAATCAATTGATTATGAAAGCAAGAGAATTTGTCAGTAGTTGAAACTTCCTGTTGTAAATGCGATAGATGGTTGTTCGGCAACATTCTTTTTCCTTTGAAACAACTGAATAAATCTTTTCCTTTTTTGGTCACAAAGGGTCCCATCAAATCCATCTCATGAATTTGTTCCATTTTATAGATTTCAGCTGAAATCTTGGGTAACATACGTTAACAAAGGCAGGTAAGTTATGATCAATATGTAACCTTTGATTAAAGTGATGTGAACCAAAATCATTCAACATGATAGCGAGGCATGAATAACGAGGGAAGAAAAGCATGAATTAATGAGAAGTGCCAAATTCACAAAATGTTTTCAGGATTAAAAGTATAATCAATGCAACCACATGTAAATTTACAGCAAAAAGGCGCTATGTGAGAGAGAGAGCACATCGCGGGAGTCACTTCATCTCACTTACGTCCAACATGACCTCGACCACCACAATTTGAGCACATGATGTTGCCCGTTCCACCGCAACCTACAAAATAACACAAAGTTGGATCCAGCCGCTGGCTTTTGTTAACAATAAGGCAGTGCCTAACATGATTACCTTCAAGCATCCAAAATACAAAAGAAAATCAAGCCACTCACATAAAATGAATACCAGCATTTCGTTTTAAAACACAGATAGAAGTTCTGAAAATAAACCCATACACGGAAAGGCTATTTTCTGGTCATCAAACAGAATTTGTTCGAGCAATCTTATCTCAACAATTATATAACTTTTATAAATGCTGAATTATAATGCAAACCAAATGCCAAAAGAAGAATTTTCTGTTCTACAAATAACAGAATTTGGGGAAAGAAATATCACCAAAGATGAGAAGATGAATAGCAGAAGTGATTTTATTAAGGGGCATCATAGGATCTTCTTCGTGAGCTCAAACTAACAAAATAGGAGTTGTAAAAGCAAATATGGATTACAAAATGGTTCAACTGCCAAGAAAAAGTTTATACGTTCACTTCATAAAGACAAATTCTTATTTTTACTTAAACTCCTTAAGTAATAAAGATACAAGGATGCATATACCATGGACTAACTGTCGATATGATTACATTCAATGGTTTAATAAGCAAATTCTTAATCAACCATAAGCATGACGGAAAAATGCTGCAGTTGGGACAAATGCTTACTCATCAAGTTGTCGCCCAAGTCCTAAAAAATTATTACATTTATGCTGAAGCAAGTGCTGGCCACTCTATGAATTTTTATGAAAACAACAAAGGCATCCGGGACCAAAATGTGCAGATTGAATTAGATTTTTTTGTTCTGGTGAGACAGAAATTTGAAAAAGGCACCTTTAGAAGAACCTACAGAAGCAAATATCTTTTGCTCTCCAGGAAAAGTGGGTGAAAAGAACTTCTAAATGGATATCTTCAGATGCAAGTCCAAAGGGGTTGAAAGACTCATGAACTAAGAGGTTTCAATTATGAAAGCTGAAGTTCTGAACCTCATGCCAAGGAATGCTCGGCATATTGATCTAAAGGAAAACAAGTCTATTGGCAAGGTAATTTCATAGAAAGTGGTATAAATGAATCTTATAGTAAAACTGGATAGAACTTGTACAAATGACAAACGAATATGGATGCAGAAAAGCTGGTTAAGGGTTTTGAATATGATGCCAAATGAATAGATGCATGTGATAGCATATGGAATTTGGACAAAGAATTCAAGAAAAATGATTGCTTCCCTACGGTCTTTCATGTAAAAAGAGTAAACAAAAAAGAATCAGAAATCACCTAAGCAGCGAACTTTGACAATGATTCCCTGGCTCTCCAAAACGGAGTCAACATATAAGCCTGAACCTGTGCAAGTGGCGCAAAGAATTACACCTTTAGCTTCACAACCAGTGCATCGCGGATTATTTCCAATTGCTTTTTCATCTAAGGAAATACCAACTGGTTTCTCTATTTTTTCCTCTGGTATAGGTTTATCATAACAAAAGAGAGATTCAAGACTACTTCTTCGTCTATGGCTATCTCCTGGTGAACATGACTCAGCCTGAGACTTAAAAAATGATTCCTCATAAATCAATTGCACTCGTACCAGTTCAAATTGTAAGCATAAATTATCAACACGATAATATATTTTCATTAGATGCACAACAAACACATGAAAACAGATGCATAGTAGGATGGATAGTCTACAACAGAGAAAGGATCCGATGAATCATGGCAATCATGGACAACAAGCATTTAGAATAAAGAAAGAGAGCTAGCAGGAAAATTTGGTTTGCGAAGGATTACTATTTCTTAAAGTTCATGCTTTAAATAGTCTCCATGTTCTACTGGTTATATCACAGAAATTCATGTTTGGTATAACCTGCAAAATTTCAAAAATATTTTAAGAGGACTGGTTTATATATAAGGAGACTCGTATCTTAACCCAAAATTAATATATGAATCCTTTCCCATAAATAAACCACTCTATTTGTTTGTTAGCTTCCGATTGAAGATTTATTAGTTATTTTAAGATAATCTCTGTCAGGAAACGTTAGATATACTAACAGCAGTACATTTGGAAACGTCCTTTTGTTGTTTCAATGGTAATACTTAAAAAAATACATTAATTCCTGGATCACTAAATCTATAGAGCTAATTTTGTTTTATATAGACGAGGGACGATCTGCAGACACATCCATGTTGTATGTACAATCAACTCCTTGAACTAGTACAACTTCTATCAGCCTTTGAAGCAACTGAGCTTTGTGCCCAGAAAATAGTTTTTGACAAACTGACAATAAAAATGAAAGAATCGATGTCTTAAGCACTCATAGCAGCATTACTATAAGCAAAACAATAATTTTGATACAAAGCCATAGAACTCAAGGACCATATCCTTTGATACCACTAACTGAAATAACTGTCAGAATACAATTATACGGATACATAGTCACCAGAAATGAAACATCAATAATATTATAATCATTCTAACCAAAACAAATAAAATGAACTTTTTAGTTAAGTAAATTAACCAAACACAAAAGATTTGATGTGCCGGTTTGAAAACACACACACACATATATATAACGGATTAAACTAAGAAAACAAAGATTACTCAAGAGTTGAATTCCATTTAAAACGAAAAATTCAAAATTATAAAAAAAAAACCTAAAGGTGGAGATGAGAAAACGACTGACCTCATGGGAAGCAGAGGAAGAAACACAGCCATTTGGGGTGATGGCACGTATTTTTGTAATCGACCCAATTCCATTAAATCCAGCAGCAACCTTAATCTTGTTTTTCGAAATCAATTTCGGCGAAGAACAAGCAGGGAGAACTATGGAGGAACCAATTCTAATAACAGAATCCATGGTAACAAGCAAAACAACACAAAAGCAACAAGTAGAAAATAAAAACAAAGAGATTTGGTCTATCAGTACCCCTAAAATTCTACAGAGTCCCAGAAATGTCAAGCCTTCAAATTGTAAGGCATGAACAAAATTTAAGGAGTTTGAAGCATAGCGAGCTTCGGACAAATGGAGACTCTGCCAGTATTGCCTTCATTTATCAACTATTGAGCAGAGCTTCTACTCCCAGTTTCGTTGTTAACTATGTAAATCAAACTCGGTTTGTCAGTTAAATTCAAAGCATAAATGGGCTTCGATTCAAGCAGAGAGCTAACAACATGGGCCTGCCTACTAAGAAAGTCTTCTCAAATTTTCATTTTATTTTAGTTTTTAAATTTTCTCGAAAACTGAAAACCCTAGTCCAGAAAACTAAATTCATCCCAAAAAGCTGAAATATACATATGTAATATAAAGGGAAAAGAGGTATATTTCCTTTTAAAAAGATGCAGATTTCCAAATGGTTATATTTATTTTAAAAATATATTATAGTTATTCTTAAATTAATTAAAATATATTATAAGAATAAGAATTAAGAGTTTTAAAAGAACCTCGAAAAAAATTAGATCACATTTAAATGAGTCTACATGTAACTAGAACATCATATATATATTTAAAACATTAAGTCAACCTCGGTTAAAATCTAATTAATAATAAAATAACTCGATCAACGTATAATAAAATTTTTAAATATTAAAATAAATAAATTGTCCCTAATATAAATTTTATAACTCATTACTTCACTTATAATAAAACTTTTATCTCATATTTATTTTTAGCTATTAATAAACTAAATAAGGATCTTAAATATTTTATTTATTATTATCTGTATATTTATTTCAATATAAGAAATTAGTCATACAAAACGATTAGGTAATAAAAATATCATATAGCTAGTGTTGCATATGTATGTTATTTACAACAAAAATTGACCAATGTCTTCATACTTACATTCTGTGTGTTATTTATAGTAGTTAATCTTAATATTATACAACATTCACACGAGCATCAATTTCTTACAAAAATATCCGCTTATGCGAGCTGTTCTTCACAACTTTGTGATGAGTAAGTTTGGATGTTGAGAAGTACGTGTCTTAATTAAGACAACAGATAAACACTACAGTTTTAATATAACTAAAATATCAAATGTAGATAAATTTAAAAACATGTTACGATTCAACATTTCTCTCATATTCTTCTTGTACTTAAACTCGCCGTTAAAATATGAGGGGTAAGGACGTTAATATGCTGTCAAATGGTGGCGGATTATTTTTAAAACTCTACATATGTGAAGAAAATGGGAAAGCATATAAAAAGGGGATCAAACACATCCCTAAGGCATTGGTGAGTTAGTAAAGAGCTCTCTTGGTTTAAGTAAAGTCACGGGTTCGAACCTCCTTCATATATGCAGCTGTTTAAAATTTGGGATCAGAGCTTTGCCTCTCGCAAGGGACCTATCCGACTCAAGCAGGAATTAGTCTGAGAGTGGATAACTTAAAGGTGTCTTCCTATAATTAGGACCCTCTTAAAAGTCTTCCTATAATTGGGACTCTCCTAAAATACCTCGTAGATAATAATAATAATAAAAACTGAGCAACCACATTGTTTGTGATCTAAGGGATTAACCTCAACAGATACAATTATGAAAAATAAGAAAAGTGGTAGTTGTTATTTAGTGATTATTATTTATTAACCATAATGATCATGTAAAAAAAATTATTTTCATAAAAAATAAACTTCTTATTGAATAAAAATCACTAATATCCACTAAATCATGCTCTTTAATTAATTCTTCGAGAAAATGAAAGTAAACCACACAACATAGGCACATGATCATAATCAACGTTGTGCTAATGTCATCGCTCCTTTTAGTTGTTCAAATGAATAAATGGGAAGTTCATAAATAAAGTGCGCACCACAAACTCCTTAGTAAGAAGAAACTATTTTCTATAAATTATTAATTTAAGATAAAATACCACACTTAAATGTAACTTGAATAGATAAATATAGTATTAGAACTTTTTAAGTAATTTTACTCCGTTATAAATCATAATGTCATGCTAGAAATACTATAAAATAATCATAATCATAATATCATGGCAAAAAGTGGCCAAGGCCTGGCCCAAGGCCCAAACAGTTCAATTTTTTAATTTTAAAATTAAATTAATTTATAATTATAATTATAATTATAATTATAAAAAGTTAAAATTAAAATTATCAATTTAATTAATTAAAGTTATATTGATATCGATATATTTTAAAAATACATATTTAAAAATATTTAAATTGAATTAATTAATTTGAATTTATTAATAACTTTCCATTTACATTATACCTTTATCTCTTATTTAAAAATAGATGTCATAAGACTTTTAAACGTCTTTAGTCCCAAAAAAAAAATTAGAATTTGATAGAAGAATATATATTATATAAATGCTTGGAATTTGTCAATTTTTTAATAATTTCATGAAAAATATTACATTCGATCAAAACTTTCTCGGATAAATGTGAATAAATTCTTTTTCTTCTTTGAATGATCAATTAAATCGTCAATTTTTAAGTAACATAATAATAATTATAGTAATTAATTATGATTATTTAAAGTGAAACTTATAAAGTAACAATTGTGATTATATTGAAAAAAATTCAACATTTATATTTTACATTATCTTTAATATAATATTTTATATTATTATTTTTATAACAACAAAAACATAATTTCATGGTCCAATATTCGAGGTTGATCATATTGTCAAGTAAGTTATTACTTATTAGCTTATGGTTAAAGTTATTGTAACTTATAATCTTGATTAAGGGATTATATTACACTAATTGTGATTAATAATGATGTTGAATAAAATTTTATTTTTTTACAATTATTATGATAGAAAAATCATAATAGGGTAAACAATGATAAACATATGAAAATATAAATATATAATTATATGTTCAAATTGTAGATTTAATAGTTGAGTGGAAATGATAAATTCTATTTTCATGATCTCAGAAGGTTTGAGATTTTATAATGAATTAATAATATAATAACTTACATGCGGTGATAGAATTAATAAGATGAAATTAAATTAACTAAAGATGGAGGATATGATTATAGAAAATAAAAAATATTATAATTGAAATTATCAATATAGTTAATTATAGTTACGAATTTCAATTGATTAGGAATTTCAATTGAGATTTTATAATGAATGAATATATAATAACTTACATATAGTGATAGAATTGATTAGGAATTTCTAGAAATTTTGATTAGGCAAACTAATTAGGAAAATTGATTAGAAATTTCAATTGATTAGGAATTTTAATTCAATTGATTAAGTTAGTTATAGTTAGGAATTTCAGTTCAATTAATTTTTTTACTTAAATAATTAATTCATTATTAAAAGAGAGAAATGATAAAACCAAACTCATTAACTATAGTAATATTTACTGTACATGAATAATTATCAAAATCGTTTTACAAAAAATGATACAATTTACAAAAATTAAGATAATATTATGGCAGACAGACAAAGATTGGAAACTGGATACTGGAGAGGATAGACTGAGAGAACAGCTAATCGTTGTTGATAGGATCATCAATAGTTTGGATCAAATCATATGTATATACAAACATTATATTTAGTAATGTAATATAAAAATTAAACAAATATTTAGGACATGGCAATAATTAATAAATAATTAAATATACCTTTATCTTCATATATTTGACCAAAATATCATGTTATTGGTCAATTAGTTTGACTAGTCACGTTTGTGTTGATATCGAAAATTAAAAACACAATATTAGGTATATATATATATATATATATATATCAACTTTAGACATACATAACGACTTCCATAATACGAGGATGAAGTCGAGTACGATGAGGAGTAATAACCTAACTACTAGTGCTAAAAACAAATTTTGAAGCAATCATAGATAATGGAATAACTAATAAGTCTCATGAAATGACTTGAATGATCGTAAAAGTATTTCCACAATTCTTCCACCATAATAATATGTCAAATTGCTCACCTTCAACTTCGAGCACACAATCTTCGGTCAAATATTTATCTAACTCCATCTTATTATAAGAAGTCATAGCCCTTTTCTCTTTCATAAGTTTTAAAAGAGAAAGTGATAATCTTCGGTTAGAAGTTGAGGTCAAACTTGAAACTGTACCCAAAGTTGAACCGCCTAAACTACTACGATCCCGATCATGAGTTTTTTCCATTTTGAGTTGATAATCATTAAACAATTCTTAATGATATCTACATATTACTGAGCTCGATCATCGTACAATGCATTATAAATAAAAGTAACATAATCCATCTTGTATCTCAGGCCCATCACATATAAGACTACGACAATATATCCAATCATAGACTAATAAAAATTCAACTTCTCTTTGCAGCAAAAAAAAGAAGAAAGAATTCAACTTCTCCATCTATGCTCTGCCATAATCTAAATAACCTTATTAGAGTTAAACATCCACAGTGATAAAGCATCCCTTATGTCACACATAGTGCTAAAGTAACAACGCAAAGTTGGATAATTTGTTCCTAAGAACAATTTAGTCGCATTATAAAATAATTCCTACTTCACATAAGGTTCTCTAGCCAACTCCCATTGATCTTCTGCAAACACGCAAATGTACTGAGAATCTTTTTCCTTTAGTGTAGTAAACACCTCAGCATATGAGATTATCGACTACAACAATTTGAAAGTTGAGTTTCAATTGGTTGGACAATCCAAAACTAACTTTTTTGTACTTGGAGTGCATAGAATCTGTGCAACATATTCAAATTTCTCAACTCTTTTAGGAGTTCTATGCCAAAATAGAACACTATTCCAAATACAATCTATTGCTTCCTTTATCATTTCCAACACATCCTTCATAATGAAGTTAAGAATATGAGCAAAACAACACATATGAAATAACCTACCACCAATCAATAACCTCTCAACCTTTGCTCTTCAATTTGTCAATCATAGCATCATTCATGCTACAATTATCGATTGTGATGGTAGATACTTTGCTATCGATGTTAAAATCCATCAAACAGTTTTTCAACATGGTTGTCAACTTTTCACTTGTATGTGATATCGGCACATAAATGAACCTATTAAGTACAAATATTACCAACATCAATCATAAATTCATAACATAATGAAAAAGTAAATGATAACAATATTAAATAATATAAATTACCTTAAAATCTTATTGCGTAAGGTCCAATCATTATCAACATGTCACCGTCATATAACCCTTCTTTTGATTATCAATTGTCCACATGTCGATTGTTATGACAATCCATCCTTTAATACTCGACAATGCTCTTAAAATCTCTCTCTTCTTATCCTCGTAAATTTTCAAGATATCCTTTTTCATTATGTTCTGACTTGAAACCCTGAAAATCAGTTGTAATGAATTAAACATTCTAAATCTATTGCTTTCAACCATAGACAGTGGTTGATCATCTCCAACAACCATAGAAGCCATCAAATACCTTGATTTGTTATTGTCATAATTTGTTTTGGTTAATCCATTTATTCCCTTTCATAAGATTAGGGATTAAAAAATGTTTGACCTCCTAATACCAGCTTCCTTCTACTACATAAATTCACATGTCTCTTTAAATGAGACGTTCCACCTTTTGAACTACAAATCAACAACTTCTGACAATACATACATTCTACCTTTTTTATCCCTTTCGTCAATCTAGTCCTATTAAAGTGATTCTAAACTTCACTTTTTAATTGAGTTTGAGTTTCCACTTTTATCTTTGGTATTGGATTACAACTCTCTATTGAAGAAATATGCTCATCTATCTGCAACAACAACTTATAAATGTTTAAGGTTAGAAATAATCAACATATAAATGCTTAAGGTAGAAACAATCAAAACGAGTAATAGTCTCATCAAAATCATTAGTTAATATTCTATGCACATCTACTCCCTAAAGATCAACTAGCACCACTTAAAATTAAATTTTATGTTCTAAGCGGGGATAACTTTAGGCATTTTTCATTAACTGGATTTAGTTATTTAGTTGGTTTGGGATTCATAATGATAGATGAACTTCATATCTCCTTTAATATTGGTTTATTGACCTTAATGGGAAAAACGTCAAACTTATTTATGGTAAGAAAACTACCAATAAGTTATTATAGGTTACAAAAGAAAGGATCAACTTAGGCCATTATTTTGAGACTAGCAGAGTAATACTGCGCAGATATGCAGTAATAATGCCCTGTTAATTTAATCGGTTATAATGTATGAGTAAATGTGAGAAATTTTAAAATTTGGAATTAAAAAATCGCAAAATTTAAAATTTGTCATTAAGCTATAAATATTCTAAATTTATAATTTGTAAAAAGTAGTAATCAAATTATAGAAAATTTAAATATGAAAGGAAAATTTTATAAAAAATGTTTAAATATATTATATTGAAAATATAAAAGGTAGAATATAAAAAGAAAATAAGCTGTCAATAAATAAATACTGTGTAATTTAAAATTTTGTTGCAAGATAATGAATATTTAGATTTATTAATTTATATTAAAAAATATATAAATTTATTATAAAAAAGAAACAGATAAATTTAGTTAGTAAAAATACGGAGTGAAAAAAAAGAGATCAAATAAAGTTTTAAAAATGTAAAATGTTTTGTTAGTAATTAAATATCATACTTAATGAAGGTTTTAAAAAGTGAGTAAATTCATTTAATACGTTGTGAGAAAGTTATAAACATTTAATCAATTGAGATAATACAAAAGTCTTAACATTTGATATTATTTAAAATTATTTAATGTATAAATAAATATTGTGAAAATTAAAATTTGGCATAAAATTATGAGCATTAAAATTTTTAGATGTATATTAAGAAAAAATTATGATAGAAATATTAAAAATATATAATTTCGAATACTAAAAATGAATAATTAAAATAAGGTTGGAACATTTTAAATGATGAAATATTAAAAATACATAAGTAAGAACATAAAAACTGGAAAATTTAAATCAAATTATGTATTATGAAATATTAAAAGTAAATCGAAATGTAAAAAATGAAATTAAAAATAATAGTCACGAGTGTGACTTATTTAATTTATACTCGTGACTACAATTAGTTTTGAAAGGTCATATCATAATAGGATGGAAAATTTTTCAGTGATATAAAGTATACAATAATTAATAATAATTAACAATAATTATAAATACGGTAATATATATACCAAATATTAATATTGACAACTTAATAAAGTAACTAAGCTTTCATAAATAAGATAATTAATTATATACTAATAATTATCGATAATAATTGAATAAATTTATTATATTTCAATAACTATGAAATATATAAAATTTAATCATTTAATCAATGATTTAAGTGTATTTAAATAATGCGTGAGTGTGATTTTCTGTTTTTAATGATTATGATAAATGATACATTTTGATTTAACTGCGATAAGTTAAGCTGAAATGAAATAGGAATGAAGATGAAATATTGAGGAAATAAGCTAGAAGTGATAGAGTAAGCAAAAGAGATTAATTAAGATAAAAATGATGTTAAAGTGTGCAGGACATGTACAGATGCAGTGTTTCTACTAAACATGCATCTGTATTTTTGCCACATCTTGGTCTATAGACATCCAAATGGGATGATTTTAAGTTAATATTAAACTAAAGACGTATGGCTATATTTTTCATGGAGGAATCGAAATTGAATGTTTTCTCTAAGAGTTTCAAATTTTAGCTCGAAGTTAAGTTCGTGGATTCTATCGTGGTTTGGAACAGTTAGTAGTATTTTTGGTATAACTTACAGAATATTAAACCGAATTGCATGCAATTAGTTTCATTAGAAACTTAAGATATAAAGGAACAATTTTGTAGAAGCGTGTTTTGCCTAAATATTTCATTTTCCTTGTCAAACTTTCCATGAACGATTGACCCAAAGGTTGTTTTGAGAAGAAGAGACTGCAGTGCGTAAATCTGAAGAAGAAAAGAGGGGTTACACGATCATGCTTCTGCACGATCATGACTTTTTGGAGAAGTCTGGAAAATTACAATCATGCACAAGCACGATCGTGACTTTTTAGAGTCAACTTGAATCTCACGATCGTGCATAAACGATCGTGACATTGACTGCTTACTGATGTGGACTGATGTGAACATCCTTCACTCTTTTGGTCATAATTTCTTCTCCTGACCTCCAAATGACATGAAACTTAAACCATTGGACTCATAGCACAATGATATTCATCGACACAAAAAATTATAGCCATCTGAAGTCATTTTGAAGAGATTGATTGATTTAATTGGGATGAAAATGATGAACAATCCTGGAATTTCATGACTGGAGTATTATCACTAAACATGCCTTGGTATTTTAGGCATAACTTGTTATGTAGTTATATAAATGGAATGATTCTTCATTTAGATTAAAGTAGAGACATAGCGCTACAATTTTTATGAAGAAACCAAATTCCAATTCTATCTCTAGAGTTCCATAATCTGACTTGAAATTGGGTACAGAATACTGTTATAGTTTATGAACAGTCTGAATTATTTGGAGTATAACTTGTGGAATACTAAACCGAATTGAATGCTCATGGTGTCATTAGAAGCTTAAGACAACAAGAAACACTTTTCTAGAAGAAATTGTTGCCAAATTACTTCATTTACCTGATCAGAATGATCGTGAAAATTTGACCAAAAATTCTAGAATTTTGGAGGTGATATAGGACTGAAATGAGAATTTGGATAATGTTTGATCTTGTAATGTTGGAATAGCATTAGTGAATGAATTGTTGGTATCAAAGTACAAAAGGCATGAGTTTAATAGGAATAAAGATATTCAAACGATTGAAGTTGTGATTCAAGAAAAGGAGTAAAGTGTATCTAGTAAAAGTGAATGAGAAATGGGTTATTATGAAAGCAAATGATGCTAAAATTGAGAATGTGATAAAATGTGAAATTTGATAATATACCCGGGATTGTCATGAACATATATTGTATATATTTCATATATACACGTGTGCATCAATGAATATTTATAAATGTGCAAAGTTATTAATGTGTGTGTACAATGTATGTATTACATAATTTTGATGTGCACGACAAACGTCCGCATTCAGACGTTTCTAGATCATGGAAGCTAATGCTAATCTGTAGCATACTGTGAGTCGACCTAGATGGTCTCATTTCGTCGTTTGTTTTGAATTTCAATTTCTACATTAAATGAGTATGGTTATGATTTTTATGCAATGTGAATATAATTGATATGAATGTGATTTGCTTATGTTGATGTCGGACAATGAAGGTCCGAGACTTGACGCATAAATGTAATATTAAAGTGCTACTTGTATGTAAATAAGAAGAAATAAGTATGTCTCAACATTTATCTTGAATGACGGACCACGTTCTGATGATAAATGTAATCTGAATGTGAATGTATATATGAATAAGAAAAGTGATTCTCAACTTAATTGTTGAATGCCGGACCAAGATCCAATGATGAATGTGAAAGTGACTGATTGAAAATATATGAATATGATACATTCCATTACATGAATGCATAAAACATAAAGGCAGTTGTGACCGAAGTAGCTACCAAAAAAAATTAAAGCTCAGATTGTGAAAAAGAGTTTCAAGCTCAGAAAGTGTATAAGAGCTAAAGGCTTACTATGTAAAATGAGCCCGGTATCCCCGATGGATACGGGACAGTTATCAATGAGCCCAGTATCTACAATAGATACGGGACAGTTATAGGCACTCGGTCACAACAAATTAATAATTAAAAGTGAGTCTCATGTGCATTGCATAAAAAATTGATATGTATGTTTCAAATGAACAAAATGAACTGTGTAACTACTCTAAATGTGAATTGTGAAATAAGTGATCAAAATGATATGTAATGCTATTTGATTATGATTGAAATGATGTGAATTAAGTGATTGCATGATCTGTATGTGTTTTATGATTGAGCGAGTTATCAAGAATGGTCACTCACTGAGTTCGCAAAATCTACCCAAAATTTGCAATGTTTTTTAGGCTCAGAAAAATTCCACCGTTATGTAAACGGGAGTATAGCCACTGCATTCAAGTAACAGGTCGGGATCAGTTTGCGTCTACATTTGTAATTTCTTATTTTCGTATGAAATTGATTCTTCCGCAATTATTGTAAGAAGTTTATTTAAATATTCTATTTTGTGATAACTTTCCAAAATGGAAAGATTGTAAATGAGAATAATCTTGAGTGTAATAATAATAAATATGATTTTGATGTTATGAAAGAAAAGAATGGGCCCAAAATTGATTATTGATTTCCGCGTACGTGTATAAAAATTGTTTGTGAAAAAAAATTATACTGAGTTGAGAGTACTCTTGATACTTCCTTGTGTGGGACGGTCTGATGGAGTGCGCACAGGCATGAGTTTCTTGCACACCCGTGACTCTTGCACAGGCATGAATGAGTCTTGCACAGGCCTGACTCTCTCATACTTGTGACTTTTCTTCCTCACACCCGTGAGTGTTAATTGCTAGACTGATCTTTATTTGTCACATCATGACACAATGCTCTCCAACAGTCCAATGCACCCGAGAGCATTGTGCAAGCTGAATAGTCTTGCTTCCTTTGACCATAACTTCTTCTCTAGACATCAGAATGAGATGATTTTTAATTTGAAATAAACTAGAGACATAGGGCTACAAATCATCTGAATAAGTTAAATTGTAATTCAATCTCTAAGATATTCAATTTCTGGATAGAAGTTGAGTATAGTATACTGTTTCAAAATAGTCCGAAAATGTTACAAGAATGGCTTTCAGATTTTTGAACCAAATTGAATGATTTTGGTTTGAATAGAAACTTAAGAGATAGGGGAACACTCTTCTAGAAGAGAATACTGCCAAATTTCTTTATTTTCATGGTCTAAATGATCAAGAACAGTAGACCCAAAATTCAGTTTTTGGAAAAATCTGAAAATGATTCAATGAGTTATGAATTGTGATTACAATGGTTTTATTGAGGTATACACTTAAATACAAATTATACTTAGGTGAGTTTTAAGATATGATTGATTATGTGATGAGGATAATAGAAAATACTCGGAGTTGTCATGAACATGCACTGTGCATGTTTGATACACTTTCACCAATGTTAATTAACAATAATTGTTAGAACAGTAACATATATACCAAACAAATATTGATATTAACAACTTAATCAAGTAACTATATTTTAATAAATAATAATTCAAATATTTCATTACGTAAAAAACATCCAACTAAATGAATAACATCTAAGATGTCAACTAAAACGCAGTCGTCCTTCGTGGATGAGTAATGAAACGCAATGGAGCATGAATGACAGGTGTGACCATTTAATTAAGAGGCATGACCACAGGGGAAGAATCCAACCGTCAGATTAAAAAAAAATAAAAAATAAAAATGGACGTATGAGATTTAATGCAAAGACATGACCAGAGGGAAGAATCCAACCGTCAAATTAAATGGACGAATGGGATGGATTTCGTGGTCGTCCATCCTGTTCATCCTTATTTGAATGAATTGAATGGTTGGATTACAATTTTTTGTTGTTATGATGTAGAAGTTTGGTGGGATGTTACGGGATGTTTATTGAAAGGGTTTGGTGGGAGGATTAAATGTAGAAATTTCTAGACATGTATGAAAATTAAATGAACGTAAATGGAGGTGATGGATATCATTTCATATAAGTAATTGGTGGAGCAAAAGAGAGCAAAACATTTGAAATCTAGAGACGTATGCTAATTAAATAGACGTGATTGATAGCATTTGATGGAATCTTAATTGGTGAGAACAAAAAGCAGAAGATTACATGACTGAAGATTAATTCAGTTAAAGAATTAAATTAAATTAAATTGATTTTAATTTAATACTAATCATGTAAAAAATATCTAATATGTAGTATTGTTCCTCATTTATGAAACTTTACAATCATTTATCACATCTTTATTAATAAATTAATTAATTATATTTAAATTAATTGATAATATTTTTATTAGACTAAATTAGATTTTAATTAACTAAATAGTTATAACAAAATTAATTAAATATATTTCAAGAATATGTAATAAAAAATGAAAAAAATTCAGTCTTATTAATAGTAACATATATTGATTAATTAATTAATCAATAAGATTTAAATAAATGAATCATTAAATTATACATTGATTATTATGACAACATGCAAGGTGTGACTTAATAATAGTGAGAGGCGGGACTACCATTTGTATATACTTAATCTTATTATATAATACTTAACAATAATTAGCAACCAATAATGCAGGGTAGTCAATAATATATTAATATATAATAGCTAATAATATAATAATTTGTCACAACCATGAATATATATCATCATCATCATCATCATCATCATCACCCAGTCTGAAATCCTGCAATGAAGTAGGGTCTGGGGAGGTCCGATAGTACGCAGCCTTACCCCTACATAATAGAGAGGCTGTTTTCAGTGGACCCGCATGCAAATGAGACAATATAAGAATGATGTGGTACACAGAAAAAAATAATAAAATAAAATACCTGAAGGAGGACAGATCTGCGAGAACCTAGTAGTATACAAATTCCATCCCTCTTTGTCACTCATTAAGTAAGGGGATTGGGTAACTAGAACAGTTAATCCTTTACCCTTA
>JAOTIZ010000002.1:10859540-10884109 GCA_027123425.1 Erythroxylum panamense | reverse complement strand
CCTCTCCAATGATTCCTACATCCTTTCTAACATTACTTTCACTCATAATCTTCTCAAATTCACCTCTCCTAGTGCAAAATCACTTCATCTCAGTTCAACCTCCAACCTTATTTCATTAAATCCTCTAATCTCTACTCATTTGATTCATCAAAACTATTAATTCTCCTTATTTATCATAGTTGTCCTATGTATACATCCCATGCAGCATCACCACTTATAATGGTCATATCTCTCAACTCCGGTATCCAAAATTTACATACTTTATACCGTTGAAAAGCTAAGAGGATAAGCTACAATTTCAAGAAGACAACTTTATCTAATTCAGCCTAGATTAATCCAGTTTTCTCCTAAAGTCAGTATACAATTTTACCCCTATGGAAGACTTGAAATATGAAATGTACAACTACAAGAGAAATATGCACGTACATATTGGAAACTTCTTCAATTCTCAATTCATTTCTAAATCAAAATGAAGTTCATACATGGCTTTAATTACAAATCAACATTACATCAAAGGCTTAACATAAGATACAAAATGCATTAGATGCTCAATGCTTGATATGCTTGTAAAGCTATCTACAAGTCTAGTCACTAACTTAGTTACAAAAGTCTCTAACTATCTTGGAGCTTGTCCCAATGCCTTGCAAGGATTGCTAACCTTCTTGTTCTACACTTGAGGAGTGGAAAAATATTGGGTTAAGCTACACAGCTCAGTGGCTAATATATTTATAGCCATTGGCAATGAGCTACACAATCAAACATATATGTGAATATTCATATATGCATACATGTCTTATCTTAATTCAACAATGTAAGTTCAACATTCATAATTCCAATTCATAACTCATAGTTCAATACATCATCATATAAAACATATTGGACATAATTTATCATCAAAGTATAACACTCAAATTGCATCATAACTTATCAAATCAAAATACAAATGCATAAACAAATGGCTATAGGGTTCTGTGGAACAAAATGGAGAAACCGAAGTTTACACCATGAACGAAACAAGTCCACTTTTTGAATCTCATATACCACAAGTGGGCAGTTGGGAGAAGGCTTTATGTCAATGTACACGTGACTACGAAACTGTTCCTCTCTTGCCCAAACACAATCAACTCTCATGCTCAATTCAATCAATCACAAATTCGTATTCTCATACTTTTTCTTCTTTCCATTTAATCAAAATGCCATTATACAATTCCAAGGCATAGCATTGCCATGCTCACAATTCAATTTTATAAAAAATTCATACATCATAATGCATTTTCCACATCACACAATTCAAAACAAGCCATTTTGGCACACAATAAACATACAAGGCATTTTGCTCATATTACACAATAACTATAAATAAATTACCCACCTAATTGGCTTGCAAAAATCTAAGTCAAGCTTGTCTTTCCTCTTACTCTTGTATAGGGTTTTCTTGATTCCCTAACATAACCAAAATTCTCATTAATCCAAATTCAAATGGAAATCCCCTAAAGCTTCAATAATCAAAAGTGATGAAATTGAACTTAAACCTAACTTATCCATAGTCCAACTAGGTTAGCAAAGTCAAAATCTAGTTTAGAAACCCTAAAATCGATTGGGTTCTCTTAAATCATCTTCTTCCAACACAAATCCTTCATTTTCTAAACAAAAACTCCTTTCTCTTTCTAACTCCTTCTTTAACAAAGCAAGAGGAAAAGATGAACTTACCTTGACAAATCTTCTTCCTTCTTCTTCTTCCCACGTTTCTTCTCTCTTCGTCCACGGTTTTCTCCTTCTTTTCTCTATTTCACGTTGCTTTCTTCTTTTTCTTTCTTATTCTCACGACTCCCTTTATTATTCTTCTAATTCAAGCCACATTTTATTAGTCTGTCCCACTTTTACCCTTCCTTTATCTTGTCCTTCCCATTATGCCCTCCTTTTGTCTTTAAAACTAACATTTTATACTTCTAACTACTAAACTAATGATCATGAAAAAATTGAAGGAATTTGATAATACTTTCTTCTAGAAAATTTTTCCTCATTGTCTTAATTTTCTAATGATACCAAAATCATTCAATTTGGTTCAGAAATTTGAAAGCTATTCTGCAAACATTTCCAAACTATTCTTATACTGAAACAATATTCTGTGCTCAACTTCTATCCAAAAATTGAAATTTTTAGAGATTGAATTTAAACTCAATTTTATTAGAAAATTTGTAGCCTTATTTCTCTAGTTTAATCCAAATTAAGAATAACTTTGTTTGGATAACTAAAGAAAAAGTTATGGCTAAAACACCGAAACACACTCAATAAACATGTTTCAACTATATTTTCCAGCTTTTAACTTCCAACATTTCACACATAACCCATCTTGTACCTAAACCATCTTTTCTACTTCATTTCAAATTCAAGAATTCTCCTTTTCTTTACACATGAATAATCACCAAAAATTTCTCATTTAATAGTTCTAACTTCTAAAAAAAGTTCAGGTCCAACACATCAGGCTACCAAATGCACTAGAATAAGGTACATGCTTCATAGTCTCTCTTTTGTATCATTCTTTAGACATTAAGCTAAAGAAAATATTTCACCATGAGATATTGGTGTTGCAACAGGTTTGCAATCAGTCATATTAAACCTTTGCAACACTCGCTCAATGTATGCTCTCTATAAGAGACCTAATAAAGATTAAGACCTATGCTGGTGAATCTAAATACCTAGGTCAGAAGATGTCTCACCAGGCTCCTTCATGTTAAAATGCTTGGCTGCCAAAAATTGCTAAACCTTGTGCAACATGATCAAATCATTTGAATCAAGAAGATATCTTCCACATATAAAAGTAGAAAGATAACCTTACTCCCTTTAACCTTGTAATTAATATAAGCATCTTTCATCTTTATTTTTTACAATGCCAAATGAGATAACACCTTATCAAACTTTATGTATCATTTTCTGTAGGTTTGTTTAAGAACATATATGAATTTCCTCAGGTTACAAAACTAACATATAAACCATGTCAGCTTTGTCTTGACCCTGAAATCCTTTAAGTTGTTCCTTATAGACCTCTTCACAAAGATCTCCTTTCAAGAAAGCATTTTTAATATCCATCTGATATACCTCTATATCAAAATGAGTCACTATTGTCATAATCATTCTAAATGCATCCTTAGATGATAAAGGAGAATAGGTAATATTAAAATCAATCCATTCTCTTTGAGTGAACCCTCTAGTAACCAAACAGGCTTTGAACAGCTCAAATTTACCTTGATGGTCCTTTTTCGTCTTGTAAATCCGTTTACAATTGATAGGTTTACAATTATGAGGTAAATTCACAAACTCCCATACCTTATTATGCTTCATGAATTGCATCTCATCCCTGGTTGAATCCCGCCATAAATTTGCATAAGGTCCATAAACAACATTTGTAAAGGTCACTAGATTTACTACATGTCCAATATCATAGTCTTATTCACCTAAATTGACTATGTAATCAGATGAGACAACAGGTCTTCTCACTCTAGTGGATCCTCTTAATTGAATTGGTTTAGTATGATCCTATACCTCAAGAATCTCAGTTTGTATAGGTATTGTTTCCTATCTCTGTACTGGTATGGTACTGAGACTTAGATCTACTATTTTTGATCGTATGAGTGATTGATATGAAATAACTATAGTATCCATCCTTTTATCATTTGACTGATGAGAATGAACACCCTCATCAAGATGAGATGGACCACCTTACCACAAACATTATGCCCAGAAACTTAGCAGTTTGTGTTTATACTCTTTTAAATCCTTCACCTCTATAGTAAAATATGTATCGCTTAGAGTGGTTAAGATATCCAACAAAGTAACGAGTGGAATAAGAATGCAACTTATCTTTATACGGATTATACAATCATACCTCAACAAGGCAGCTTTATACACAAATATAAGTGAGGCTGGCTTCCACCCCTTCCAAATTTTAAAAGGTTTCTTTGAAACTAATTTACATAGGGCTCTGTTAAGTATATATAAAGCAATTACATTGTTCTCATCATATCTTTTAAGGTATAATTCCTCCTTTCAACCACGTTATTTTTCTCAGGACTACTTAACATAATGAACAGAGCCACTATTCCACATTATTCTATGTATTTGGAAAACGAACTTTTTTCTTGTCTTGAAATCTCATGTCTTCCATAATACTCACCTCCATAGTCAGATTTAACAATCTTAATAGGCTTTCTCATTTGGTTCTCATCTTTAGCCTTAAAGATCTTGAATTTCTTAAGAACTTCATACTTGTCTTTAAACAAGAGCACATATCCATAACTGGAATAATCATCAATAAATGTCAAAATATATCTTGAAGTACATAGTGTAACTTTATAAGGTCCACATATATCTGAATTTATGAGTTTTAATAAGTCAAAAGCATGAGTTGACTCTTTTTTCTTTATTTTGGTCAACTTACCCCTGCAATAGTGAACACATGTTTCCAATTCATCATAATCTAGAGTTGAGAGAATGTTATCCTTAACCAAACCTTTTTTATGCCATAATATGTATAACTTCTCTTTTATCAAGGTTCTCTTTTTAGTGACCTGTTCGGCAATATATGAAAAAGCATACATCTTATTAGGAGTAGGACATATTTTATATAAGTCATATGACAAGAAGGCAGTACCAATATGTTTTGCATTGAAAGATAACTTTATAACAAAAGTTTCACTGACAAAAGTATAACCTTCTTTATCCAAAACAGATATAGAGAACAAATGTTATCTAAAAGAGGGTATATAAAACGTGTCATTTATTACAAGATTATACTTGTATTAAAACAATCAT
Source organism: Erythroxylum panamense (assembly GCA_027123425.1). Lineage (NCBI taxonomy): Eukaryota > Viridiplantae > Streptophyta > Magnoliopsida > Malpighiales > Erythroxylaceae > Erythroxylum > Erythroxylum panamense. The sequence goes on along the minus strand of JAOTIZ010000002.1, from coordinate 10,879,297 downwards.
TGTAGGACCTCGGCCTCTCGGGCCTCGCGCCCACCCGCTTGCAGATATTATCCGCTTTGAGCCTCGGCTTCTAGGGCCTCGCACCCTCACGGTTTTACTTTTTCACAGGACTTCCAGGAGGTCACCCATCCTGGTACTGCTCTGGCCGTAGCACGTTTAACTTCGGAGTTCTAATGGGATCCGGTACGTCAGGGCATGGAAAACGCATCTACAGTGGCGGAAGGTAGTGGGCCTCACTTACTCACTGCGATATTGTCCGCTTTAGGCCGCCCAGTCTACGTTGTCGAGTCACCCTCACGGTTTTGTTTCGCCCCTACTCGAGGGATGCGAACGCATCTGCAAGGGAGAGGTTTTCACATCCTTATAAGGCATGCTTCGTTCTCCTCTCCAGTCGATATGGGATACCCCTAAGTATCCACCCCCCTCGGGAGGCCCAGCGTCCGCGCTGGCATATCGCTCTTATAAGGATGTGAAAATCATCCCCTACAACGATGACATCAACTTCTCCGTTATTTCCGACCATCAATTTTTCCTCCTCCCTATTTGGCTTTCTATTTTTCATAACTACATTGTGGAAGCAGTATGATTAAAGGCTTCACTATCTAGCCACCAAGAACTTGAAGTGACTATAACAAGATTAAACTCATAGATCATACAAGTCAAGGTGTTACCTGATAACTTTTATCTTTTATACTTTTAGCAGTTTAGTTTCTTATGTCCCTTCTTCTTACAGAAGAAACACCTCATACTCTTTGCAACATCCCCAAGACCACTAACAACACTAGGTTGACCAACACCTACATATGGAGGAATTTTAACTTTCTTACCTATAAATTTATGGGGCTTTACCTTTTCCTTCCCATCAGTTCCTATTAAGGCTACATGGTTGTATTCTTCAACTTCTCTTCTTCAGCAACACTACATTTATATCCTAAGATTCATCTTAAGAATTGTATGTGGTAACCAAAATACCAAAATTTGATGGAAGTGTATTTAGAGCTTTGGTGAACTATACAAGCATCAAGAATATAAATATTTAATGTCTTCAACTCAATATGAATGTAGACCATCCTAATTATGCACTCCCTTACTCCTCTTGCTCCTGTATATCTCATATAGTACAATTCCTTTAATAAGGTACCCATTTTAGCATAAGATACCTTCTATCTCTGTGAGATATTATTGAGGAAATCCATTACTATGTTTGTTTCTGGAAATCCACTTAGCATATGGTCTATAATGGATCTCTTTATAGTCAAACAACACATCCTATTTGACCTTTCCTAGGTCGTATATGCTACTCACTTAGCCTTTAAGCTAATAGATGTAGGTGCAAATTACCTATCCTTAACCATGACCATATCAATATCTACCATCTCCAACGCTTCCATTTCTTAAAATTGAAACTAACGAGGGTGGTTTCAATTGTGACATTGTTATTATTCACAGAGAAGGAGAATATAAAATTGATTATGTAATAATCATCACAAATGTAAGATAACATCGATGCTCAAAGCTACAAAATAGTATATGTTCTGAGCATCTTATCACACATATCGTGAAACATTTATGGGTTGAATACATACTATGTGCATATAAGACCTCCTCATAAAAGCAATAAAAGTACACACCATTAACTTTTATAATTCTACCACCTATGGGCAAATAGATCACTCAAACAATGACTTTCCTCCGTCTTTTGCCTTTTATGCACATCTCAAAGTCTCACATAAGGCCAACACCTATGGGCAGAATAACCAAACACAATACCAGAGACATCTCCAAACATATAAGTAGAACAATTCAAATACTAACTTGAAAGGCCACTGTGATACTTTATTCTCATTAGTACCTAAATAGATCCACAAGCACAAGGGTCACACCTGTATATTATCCTCATTTTCTTATATATGAGAATATAATATGTAACAGATTACCGTTCATAAATGCAAAATCCTTATGCACAAACTCATTATCACATATTAGTGCTGAACACATTATCAACAAACTTTATTTGAGAATTCATCATAAAGAAAATCTCAATCAGAGTGAGAATCAAGAGATACCGAATAATCCATACGCCACATGAGATACCAAAACACATGTATCTCTTTTATTTCAAGTCTAATGCATGAAAATTCACTCAATGACAGCTTTAATAACCATATTTGATTTTTTTGAAGTTAAAACTTAGTTATTACCAATATAATAAATTCAGAAAATTAAAAAAAACTCATTTTATAAATTCGTAGAATCTTAAAAACTAACCCAAAATAACTTGAAGGATCATTTTGTGACTTTTTAGAAATTTTGAGTTTTTTTTTCTTATAGTTTGTTGAAGTTAGCATTACGTGTGGGTTATAAGCGTGTGCAGCCTGACACGCCTTTGGATGCATTAGACACATGCACTCATGAGCATAGACGCGCTCTACCTCCACTAGCGCATGTTTGACACGTGTGGTCATGCACAAATGTGTCAACTACTTCTGGTAGGTAAGGTCCATGTGTAAGACATGAGTCCAATGCTGGCTCCGGCATGTTTATTCATCATTTTTCTCTCTAGGCATTAGAAAAAGGCCTTTTCGGTGATTCTTCACAAAAAAATCACCCTAAATTCTGCTTTTCCAGGCAATGCTAGTTCAATATCAATTCAAACAACAAATATACAATTTATATAAGTAAAAAACATATTAATTTCTCCGATTTTCTTATAGAGAAATTCGAAAATCTCCATTCAAATTCATACAATCATAGAACGACTCTGATACCATATGTTATCTATAACACAAAATTTAATTTTAGACCCAGGATCAACCATGAACTCCTATTAATAGAGAAAATGTGATAAAAATACTTGTTTTGTTATCTATTGCTCGATGAACAAGCTCCTAAACTATTTGGACAAGCTCTTCAATGTTTGAACAAACTTTTAGAACTTTCAGTCAACCTTTATGAAAGTTATGTATCTTTATGTCTTTAACGTCTTTTAGTGCCTTTTTTTAATATATGGGCCTTTTAACGAGTCAGAGAAATTAAACATCTACGAATTTACTTAAACAGACAGCAGAAGACCTTAGCAACCATTTATAGTAACCTTATATATAATCAACTCACATTGATTAGGGTCTATTTTTTTCACTGAACTTCAGTCAATTGAACCAAATCCTTTATTGAGTTTTTTAATTATCTTTAATTTGGATCCAACTTGATTTTCTTAACCTTAATTTTATTAAAAACCCGTAATTAATAATTGTCCACTTAACAAAATAACTACCAGTCAAATCCATGATAGCAACCATTATAACATCCCATATCTGTATTTCACATACATGCATCACCTAAATATAACACAAATGAATGCTAAGTTCTTTTCCTTAACATAAGGCATCTAATTCAATTTTTAAAAAAAAAACTATAACAATAATAATCTTCCTTATTCATGGATTGGAAATTGGAGTTCCTATATTTATCCCTTTGCTAACCTAACCACATAATAGATGCAGCAGTGGAGACGCCTAAGAATAGTTGTGGGGGACAATCTGACTTAAAAATTCAATTGAAATATCAAACATATTAGAGTATCTTATATTAACTAAACATGAAATTTTAACAAAATTATAAGGGGTAATGGCCAACTAACTAAAATGTTAAAGATTTTATAAATAGTAATGGCCAACTAACCAAATGACAACTCTTTAATATTTTTATGTTTAGTCAATATGGGATACTCTAACACTCCCCTTCAAATGCAATTGAGACTGGACATCTAGTTGTCACTTGAAATAAATGCAGCGGTAACTAGACCGAACCTCTGAGACTGGACATTCAAACGGATAACCGAAAAATTAAAAATCCAGACCAAACCTATTCTGATATCAATTGTTATAGATCTTATGTTAGAACCAACTCCAAAAGCTAGCTTAAAAGGTGGAAAAACCTATAAGCCTATAAACCCCACATCAGCCTCTTTTATTACCGATGTGGGACAATTAAACCGTAATATTTTACAACACTTTACAACCCAGGCATTAGCGGACTGGCTGTGCGTTATAGACCTTTTCTAGCCCCTGATAAATACTGCAATATCAGCGTCACTAACCGTGAGCGTAGTACAAGGACTTAAAAGAGTTGTATTAGCTCTGATACTATATTAGAATTTTTAATATAAATAAAATGTAGAGTTTATTAACAAAAATTGAGTTTGAATTAAAAATTAACCGTTATCAAAATGTTGAGAATTAATTATTTAATTAATTAGTTATTACCGGACATGAAACAAAAGTACTTCTTTTGCTGGCGGCGTAAAGATTTAACAACTCGCAATAATCATTTTTGTACGCAGTTCAATGATATTTGCTGACTTAAATAATACGAATTCCAATGTGAACGCCCAATCTACAATGTCGGTATGTTGGTGTTTGCTGGCGGCGTAAGGATTTAACAACTCACCAGAAATCATTTTTGTATGCAGTTCAATGATATTTTCTGACTGAAATAATACAAATTCCAATGTGAACGCCCATTCTACCCTGTCGGTCTCTTGGTGGCTCAAGTTCAACAACAATACGAAATTCGAGTGGTTTCAGTTCAATCTTTTTTTTTTTCCCCCTAACTTATGCTAGATTGTTTGTGTAGGCCATCCAGTAGTAAACTGGAATCAATTCACACATTTCCTAGACTAGGATCACTCTGCCACTTTCACAAGAAATGGCTCCAGAGAGAAGATAATATTTTAGATTTCATGTTAGAAGTATGAAGAGTTCTTTATAATTTATTATCGATTGTTTAGCCATAATTTCGTCATAGAAATGCATGTTATTTATAAATTATTCCGTAAAGTTAATTCAACAAGCAATTATGAGGATTAAAAAAAAACTAAAGATTCTTCCTTCAGGTGGGAGATATCAACAATAAGTCACGTACCATCAACTGTGGTTAAAGATTGAGCAAAGCTAAAGATTCTGCCTCTAGACTGGACGTTGGAGGAAGAATCTGGCATGCGAGGACAAACTTATCCGAAGATCAATCTGATCACTTTGGGAGTTTGCCCACGAGCGGGGACGGTTCACCTGGGGACGTGTAGGATGAACACAACTAGGATTAACAGAAGAAGAAAAAGAAAAAAGGAAGAACAAACAAAAACAAAATGAATTTGATGGGGTTCAATTTCAACATCCAAGAGGAGACATTTATACTATTGATGATGTTACACGTGTGAGGCTAACTGTAAAGCCGATAAGTTCATACAACAGAAACACTTGGAAATCTGCCACGTCTCACTTTCCGTCCTAAGGTGCCATTTTTCTATTCTAGTTTCGTAATCCGTTGCCGGACAAGCGTAATAATGTAACAATTCCTTAACCATGTTAAATAGGTTCCAGTTTCGTTAGTGTTTAGCAAATGCCCACATCGTAGCTTCTGTGATTGTTTTTCCTTGTAATCAGATTCTTTGCTTGGCATGTACAGCCAGAAAGTTGGAGATTCCCATACTTGAGGTCCCTAAAGCCACGTTGAAGTTGGTTGGTTTCTGCATCAGAGTTCTTTTTTTCCTCCCTAATTTCTTCCAATATCTAGTTGATCGAAACAGCTGTATCGGATCTTCATAATTTCTGAAGCGGTTTGATAGAGTTCTCATATCATATCCAATTCCTTGGTTTTCTCCTCTCTTTCCCTTTTGGTTCCAATTGATCAAGCTAGCAGCTTGATGTGTATAAACCCAGTTCCTGAACCATGATATCCTGACAAAGTTTTGTGTTTTGAGAGACAATCTGATTGCTTTCTGTTGATGGGTATCTCAGTCTCTCTACCTGGTCGCAAGTGGTGTATCATTTTATTAAACATCGCCTTTCTTTCAATAGCTAGCGCTTTCTTTGTTTCAAGAGTAAATTCCGCAGATTTTGTTCTCCTGAACAGTTACCCATCTTCCTATGTCACAAGTGGCAGAGCCTGCAAAGGTTTGCTAAGTCTAGATGATTACAAAGCCAAGTGCCTTTTCCTTCAGTCACATAATTCATGCCTCTCAGAAGGTTATATCGACTATCTTCACATTTTCTATTGCAATTTTGGAAGATTTACCTTCTTAGGATACTTTTTCCTATTTCTTTGGCTTCTGGTACTCTTCTACATGTTGGGAAACACAGCCTCTGAATACTTTTGTTCTTCACTTGAAAACTTATCTAGCCTACTGAAATTGTCCCCTACGATTGCTGGGGTCACTCTTCTTTCGCTTGGCAATGGTGCGCCTGATGTTTTTGCTAGTATAGTTTCTTTTACAGATAGTGGGACTGGAGAAATTGGCTTTAATACGGTGATAGGGGGTGCTTCCTTTGTGACTTGTATTGTGGTTGGGGTCTTGAGCATTTTGGTGCATAAAAAACAGATTAAAGTCCACAAACGGGCCTTTGTTAGAGATATCTGTTTCTTCCTTTTAGTCCTTGCATCCTTCATTTTCATATTGTTCCAAGGTGAAATCAATTTGTGGGGTGCCATTGGATTTGTCTCCATGTATATTGTTTATGTGATTCTCGTGTACGTGTCTCACATTCATTGGGAAAATGGTAGCAGAAAGGATACTGAAAGGCATGCTCTTTCACGTTGTGCCAATGACTTGAGTTTGCCCATATTGAGTAGCATGGAAAAAGGAGAGGGGGGGTTTGAGGAACAAGTTGCTTTGGAAGGGAGTAATGAAAAAGAAATGAAGCAAGGTTGCTTGTTTCAAAGATTATCAACTCCTTGTAGCATGCTTCTGTATATCCTCCAAATGCCTCTTTATTTACCTAGGAGACTAACAATCCCTGTTGTTTGTGAGAAGAGCTGGTCTAAGCCAATTGGAGTTGTTTCAGCGACTCTGGCACCACTTCTCTTGTCTGGCCTTTGGATTCTTCAAGACCAGAATGCCAATTTCTCAGCGAAGCTAGTCGTCTCTGGAATTGGGTCCTTTTTGGGGATTGCATTTGGTGCTTTTGCTTATGTGACAACAGAGAAGTCAAGTCCACCTAAAAAATGCTTGTTTCCTTGGCTTGCAACAGGGTTTGTAATGAGCATGACGTGGAGTTACATTACAGCTCAAGAATTGGTAGCGTTGTTAGTTTCACTTGGCTATATTTTCGGTATAAGCCCTTCTATACTGGGGCTAACAGTTCTTGCTTGGGGCAACTCACTCGGGGATTTGATAACTGATCTAACAATGGCTTTGAATGGTGGTCCTGAAGGCGCACAAGTAGCTATTTCAGGATGCTATGCAGGTCCTATTTTTAACATACTCTTTGGTTTGGGAATGTCAATGGTTGGTGCCTCTTGGTGCGTATACCCTTCCTCAGTTGTTATTCCGAGAGATCCATATCTGTTGGAAACAATAGGCTTTTTAGCAGGCGGTTTGATTTGGGCACTTGTAGTTTTGCCCTGGAGAAAAATGAAGATTGATAGGTTCTTGGGAGCAGGCCTCTTGGCTCTATACCTGATGGCTGTGTCTCTAAGGCTGATTCGAAGCACAAGCGATGATTCATGACACAATCATTTACTGCCTGAACTCCTGTACAGTAGCTGAGCAATAATAGTTGCAATGATTTGTTTAAGTTCAACATGTACAGAACTGTAGACTCATTATGTGGTGGGAATAATGAAATTAATTTATCTTGTTCCATTATTGCACAAGGTTGAAACGTAGGAATATTGTATTGTAACGTCATCGGACAGATGAAAAGAGCTTGTGCTTCAGAGCTGGGAGAGACAGAAAATGAAATGATACCTGATTGATCGACAAGTTCTGCGACTTTTTTTCTTCTTGATTTTGTTTGATTACTACGCCTTGGACTTTTTGTAGGAGGGGACTGTTGTCACTGATTCTTTTGTGACCACAAAGTTACCCCCCAGGATTGATTTTACCATCAACTGAACTCCAATCTGATGTGAAGATATGTAATTATTGTACACTAGGAAACTCGGTAGATCTGTCTCCTTGTACATTGAATGAGGATCATTGGTGAGGTTGTCATGTGGGACCTGTTGTTATTATTCTGTTCTAAATTTTGTCTATCCATCCAATAAATGGAGCCTACAAAGAGCACACCAAGTTCCAAAACGGCGGATCTTGCGTCTATGGGTTCCTCTTATAGGTATCTGTCAACTATAACTCTTTTATCATTAGAGATGACAGAAGATTTGAGAAAAAGTTTAAATTAACATTGCCAACGAAGGGAGGTTTCTTCGTCATCATAAAAGATTTGAGAAAAAGTTTAAATTAACATTGCCAACGAAGGGAGGTTTCTTCGTCATCATAAACTGTATAACTAACATCCAAATATGTTAATCAGGAAAGATAAGGATTAATAACCAAGCCAGTCTTTCGACAAGGTCAATGAGATGAGAAAGTGACGTAATCCATGACAGGCTTGCAATGTATTGCAATTGGAAGTAAATTAAAGATGACAAAGCGGAGTTCATTTTCACATGTTCCTAATCACATTGAACAGTTGTGGCTAAACGTTGGAAGAAGCTAGGTTTTATATGGGTCTATCTGTGCTTGTGTCTCATAGGTTGGCAGAATACTCCGTTAGCCAACACCAAAGGTTGGCGATAGGTCCCTGTCAAAACCTGCTGGAACAAACGAAAAAAGAAAAGCAAATATGCAGAAACAAATATGCAAAATTTTACTTTTGGTAAGAATAAACTAGTAACTTAACTTAAGTTGGCGCTAAAAATCTCCCCCTTAACATTGATAATTGAAACGTTTAAATACAAAGTTTGTAGCAACAACCTTAGTCTTAACTACAAGGAATTCTAAATATTAAAAGTACCCCATTAATGGCTAATGGGTAACATGAACCACTAAATAACTAGATTAACCGAATCACAAGCAACAAATTGAAGAAAAAGGTTTATTCCACGTTTCCCATAATACATGATTTACACAATCTACTTGTATCGTAACATCTCAACATTGTCCTCCCCTTTCACTGTAACCTTGTCCTCAAGGTTTAAGTTAATTATAGCTTGACTTTCATGCCTTTCAACGATATCCTCCTTACTGTTTGCATTGTCCCCTTCCAACAAGAGTGAAAAATCAAAGGGATTAATTGATTCGCAAATTTTCCTTAAACTTATTTAGCACGAACAAACTTAAAAGCAAGCAAAACCAAAATAATAAAAATGCCAGGGATTTGGTAACGCAGTTTGGTACACTCTGCGTATGTCTGCGGAGCTCTCACCCAGATTAATACTTTCAGAAAAATATAATAGATTTACGCAAGGTCTCCTTGGAGCAACATCGCTCAAACCTTATAACTATCTCTCAACCTCATTGCCCGTGAAAGATTTTCACATCCAATAACACGACTAACACGTGTTAACCTTGTTAGAGGATTTTCTTAACTACTTTTACTCAAACAATAATTAATAAATATAAAGAAAGACAACTTTCCAAGTTATTAAGCTCCTCCAAAATAGATCAGACGATGTACATACAGCCACGGTTCACCAACACCTGAGACTCATTACTGTCTTCTCAATAAATCAAAACATGTGTGTCACACCACTGGCTCACCAACATGTTGTACTGTTAAGTAAATCCACTCTCTCACACACACGCCTTCTGTTGCTGCACACACACACAATCACTTCACCGTAGCTCTTGCACCCAAACACATTATTCAGCTAATCTGCTCATGTGTGCGACAAGCAGTACATGTTTCTTAGACACATAACGCACGTCACATCAATCTTACACACCAACGTTGACAAATAGACTTCTACTCTCAATCAAAGATGTGGGCAACAATCACTGTAGAGATTCACGATAGATGCCTTTTATTAATATGTACGACACAAACTCAATTAATTAAAGAGAGTCCACCTTGACCACGCAATACTAACATCCCAATTTCTCAAGTGTCCCGCCATATAATTAATTCCAATATCAACATGATAATTATATCTTATATGTCCAATTAAAATGTCAAAACTAATTAAAAGATATATTTAATATATCCTAATAATCTCTCCCTTTTTGACATTTTTGTCACAACTCTAGAACTTCACATAAATAATCATAATTGGACATATAACGATGAAATTCTCGATGCTCCCCTCAATGTAATATTCAATTACATATTCAATAATCATAGACAATTATAGTCAACAAAATACTAAGAGAAGAAAAAAATACAGACAGTCTTATATGAATTGTTTTCTCCCCCTTTGAGACAAGATATGCCAAAAAGCCGAAGTTAAGAAGCGCTAGAGAAACGAAGAACTCGCTGTTTCAAATTATGAAGAGCATCAGCAGCTATTTGAATAATACCTTCAGTCCTCTCAATTTCAGAAAATAGAGCTACAGGAGGATTAACAGTAGATGTCCCCGTGGCATTCGAGGGACCCAAAGCAGCATATGGCAAATCCACCACCCGTGGTTGTCAAAAAATCTAGGGAGATATATTCATCAATGCCACCAACTCAAGCATGCTCCACTCAATCCTGGGAACTTAATTAGCATATAAAAATTGTGAGATCAAGCATAGAAAATATAATAGAGAATGTGGCTTACTTTCAATAGCCAGCATTGCCTCAATAATAAGACGGCCAAGGTTGAATCTCATGCCTGTACCAATCGCATAAAGTAACTTAGCCTGTGCCAGATAGACAGTCACAATATGCGTGCTTGGCATCCAATTTGCCATAATCAATTTAAACAACACAAAATATTTTTGAGTCAGCATGGATGAGTGAAGAACAGAACTAGATGGTCACGCCTTCAATTTACCCCCAGTTAAAACCATAGCAATCAAGTCAGTTGATACAGTCCACTCATCATCATATAGCATATCACCAATCAAGTTATCAAAACTCATAAACAAATTTAAACGAGTAACATCAAAATTAACTACCCGACCCCGCATATAGACAACTCCATAAGACATAGCATCCACATTCAGAATATCACAAGTTAAGTTAGAATAAAATTCTTTTACCAGATTCGAGTCATAATGCTTCGGAAGAAGTGAAGCTTGCAACAAAGTGTGCTCCGATAATAAGGTATGCAATCCATGTTGCTGAAATTCATCTATCCATGAAGGTACTCCATTTCTGCTCTACTGCGGGAGTGTAAAACTTGAACGAAATGGCATTATCCACTTTCAATCTGAAAGAAGAATGACGGCGAGGCGGGCGTATGGTCTTCTGACATTTCACCTTTGTACACTTCGCAGGAGTCGTAGGAGGCACTGGTGGTGGAGCAGACGCAGCAGGAGTTGCGTTAGAATCTGAAACTGATTCTTCAATCATAGACCTTATTACTTGGGTAAGATCATAAAGGGGATCGTCTTTATCCTGGACGGAGGGAATGTCAGGAATGTCAATGGGCATTGCCAAAGAAGACCTAGTCCCGGTAACACTTTTGTCGAATTTCGGATTCAATAGTAAGCGACTTGAGCGTTGCGTTGGAGCTGCAACCTTTTTCTCAGAAACCAAAGACAAAACCTTCTCCTTGTTCTTTCCCATACTCCAACCACAATCAGTCAAAGATCAACAAATCAGTAAGTGTCAATCACAATTGAGTTAAACAAGCCAGGAAGTTTCAACCTCAATAAATCAATTCCAACCACAATTAACACAAAAATCAACCACAGTCAGTCAAAAACCCAATCTGCAATAAGCCAAAATCCAACAACTAGCAAGCATTCAAACTTCAATCAGAAATCAACCACAAACAATAAGAAACCACAATCAGTCAAAACTCAATCTGCAAACTAGTAGGCTTCAACTTCAATTTGTCAAATCCAACCATAATCAAGCATTCAACAAGGCAAAAATAATAATAATAATACCAAAATGGGTCTTGTTTCACGGTGAAACTGAATAACCAAGGTTGAGTCCGTGAGATGAGAGACACCACTGCAGTAAACTGGTGCAAGATATTCACAATAAATCAGTACTCACGAAGAAGAAGACACTACCGCAGCGAAATGATGGAGGAGGTCGAAGACGAAGATGGCAATGTATTGATAATGAACCTAATCAAGACTGTAAGATGTGTCGTGGAAGACAAAATCGAAAAGGAAAGAGGCTAGAATACCGCCAAACGTTGAAGAGTCACGATTATGGTCGTCTGGAGAGAAAATGCGAAACTGATGGACTGAATGATGAGAAGAACAGATGTAGGGGAAATGATGACTTCGTGCATGGTGAAGGAGTAGATGCAGAGATGAGAAGCGTGACTTCGTGTGTGGTGAGTGAGATGAAGTAAAGATATTCTTGCTTGGAGTTGCGGCGGTATAAGGAAGGAAGGGAAAAATAATTAGGGATTTTGAATCCCTCAGATAAAGACGCCCCTTTTTAAAAAAAAACTATTTTTTCTTTTTCTTTTTCTTTTTCTTTTTTTAAATAAGATAAACTAGTAGTGTAGGGCACAGAGTTCCAAAGCTCCTCTGAGAAGTTCAATCCTTATTGCATCAAGAGGTTTCTTGAAAATATCCGCCAATTGATTTTCGGTAGATACATGTGATAAGATGATTGTTTTTCTTTCCACTAGCTCTCAAATAAAATGATACCGAAGATCAATGTGTTTCGTTCTTGAATGCTAAACTAGATTCTTCGAAATATCTATGGCACTTTTGTTGTTGCATAAAATAGTCAACTCATTCTGATCATTCCCATAATCTTCTAACATCTGTTTCATCCAAAGAAGCTGTGAGCAACAACTGCCTGCAGCTATATATTTAGCCTCAGTGGTCAATAGTGAAATTGAATTCTACTTCTTGCTATACCAAGAAATCAGATTGTTTCCTAACAAGAAACAACCTCCTGAAGTGCTTTTGCGATCGTCTAAATTTTCAGCCCAATCCGCATCACTATATCCAGCTAAATAAGATGTCAAATATGATGTATACCATATCCCAAAATCCGATGTTATGCTTACATATATGATAATCCTTTTGATTACTGTCAGATGTGCTTCTTTTGAGTTGGCTTGATAGCGAGTGCATACGCCAATACTGTAACAAATATCTGGCCTACTTGTAGTCAAGTATAATAAACTGCCGATCATATTGCGATATAAACTATCATCAACGCTTTTCCCATTCTTGTCTCGATTTAGTTTCATAGATACACTCATAGGTGTTATTACATGTCTGACATTCTCAATACCAAACTTTTACTACGTTGTTAGCATATTTGGTTTGCGATATAAAAATTCCATTCTTCACTTGTTTCACTTGCAAACCTAAAAAGAAATTCAATCACCAACTATACTCATTTCAAATTCAGATGTCATTAGCTTGACAAATTCATCGACCATCTTTGGATGTGTAGCTCCAAATACAATATCATCAACATAAATCTGAGCCATCACAAAATCAAATTTGAACTTTTTAATAACCAAAGTTTTGTCAACACTATCTCGTTTATATCCTTGCTTGATAAGATATTGAGTGAGCCTTTTGTACCAAGCCCTTGGTGCTTGTTTGAGACCGTAAAGAGCTTTCTTTAGCTTGTAGACTTGATCTGCATGGGCTGAATCAATGAATTCTTTTGGTCGCTCATCAAACACTTCTTCCTGTATAAATCCATTCAGAAATGCACTCTTTACATCCATATGATAAAGTTTGAAACCTTTTATACATGCTATGCCCAATAATAATCTAATCAATTCAAGTCGTGCTACCGGTGCAAAAGTTTCGTCAAAGTCGATACCTTCCAACTGAGAGTATCCCTGAGCCATTAGCCTTGCTTTATTTCTGGTGACGTTATCCTGTTCATCTGTTTTATTCCGAAATACCCATTTTGTTCCAATTGCATTCATATCTGATGGTCTCAGCACTAACTCCCATACATCATTAAGTGTAAATTGAATCAGTTCATCTTGCATAGCTGCTATCCAGAATTTATCTTGTAGAGCTTCTTTAACATTCTTTGGCTTGAATGAAGATGTGTAGCACAAGTATCATACAAGTTGTTGATAATCAACCCTTTTTTCTTTCTATTATTTTTCTTCTTTCGCTAACATCTCCAAAACATTTTCTACTAGATGAGTTCTTCGAATTCGAGATGAAGAATCTCAATTCAAATCAGTTTCCAGTGTTTTGGTTGATTCATCATCCAAAATAACTGAAAGCTCTTCAATTTGCGCAGTTACTTCCTTAGCAGCAACTAACAGCAGATCAGTTCCTGCAACCACTTCCTCAGCAGCAACTAACTGCAAATCTAGATCTGACCATTTCTTGAATTGTTCTATTTTTTCTTTTGACAACTCCATTTTATTGTGGAGTTTTGGGTGCTAAAAATTCTTGTAAGATGTCATACTCATCACAAAACTCATTAAAACTTGTATTCTCAAATTCTTTTCCATGATCCGATCGAATTTTTAATATGGTCAAAATTTTCAAATTTATGACCTGCACATATAGGCTTCTAAAAGCCTTGAATGCATATGATTTTTCTTTCAAAAATGATACCTAAGTATATCTCGAATAATCATCAACACAAGTTAGAAAGTATCTCATTCCACCAATGCTATCCTGTTGTGTTGCACTGACCAAATCCATGTGAATTAATTCAAGTATGCGAGATGAGGTAACATGTCTAACCTTTTTATATGGCACTCTTAGCTGTTTTCCTATTTGACAAGCACTGCAAATTGATTTTCCTTCTTTGTTCATTTTGACTAGACCCTTCACAGCCTCCAATTTTGTCAATTTACTGATGAGATCAAAACTTAAGTGCCCAAGCCTTTGATGCCACAAATCTATGTCATTCTCATGAGTAGCTGACTTACACATAGTCATGACTTGCAATATGTAGCAATTGTCGGTTGATCACTTACTCACGATACATTCTCCTTGTTCAGTAAGTACCCTGCATTCATCACTTGTAAATTTAACTAGCAAACCATCATCACAAAGTTGGCTTATACTTACCAAATTGGCTTTTAATCCATCGGCATGAAGCACATTCTTGAGAGGAGGCAAACCATCCACGCATAATGTTCCTCTACCAATTACGAAAGCTTTCTTTCCATTTCTGAAAGTCACATGACCATCCATACAATTATGATAATCAATTAAGTAAGTCATTTCTCCCATCATATGGCGTGAGCATCCACTATCAAAATACCAACCATGTTGCAAAGTTTCTTTCATTGATGTACAAACTACTAGAGATTGCAATTCACTTCTTTTTACCCAAGTAGATTTTGGTACTGATGATTGATGTTGAAATTTTTGTGAAGAATGTATACTTTTTCGGCTTTGTCTTCTTTGAAACAACATCTGTAGCAACTGATAACATCTTGGCCTTATATGCCCAATAACTCCACAAAAATGACATGTGGGTATAAATGTTTGACTCTTTTTCGATGCTTCTACCTCTTGGGCTAATCTGGACATTTCAAACTTTTCTTCATTCACTTTTGAGCACTCTCCTTTATAGCCTATGCCTTCAAAATTTCCTTTAACCTTACTGGTTTCTATCAACTTATCTAGTTTCTCCGTGCCTCCATTCAACATTCTCAATCCCTTTTCAGTACTTATCAATTTTATTTTAGCTTCATCAAGCTCATCCAACGTCAACATCGGCTTCTTTTCTAACTCTTGTATGGTGTTCTTCATGGAAAGATTATGTTCCTTCAATCTTTCATTCTTTTTACATGTTTTCACCCATTTTCATACATAGCTTTGTAATCCTTATAAATATTTCCTTTTCATCATCTAGGCCACTTTCATCACTGTCATAATTTGATATCGGATCTTGAGCTAGATTGTTTTCAAAATTTTCCGATTTTCTCCTTTTTCAGCCTTCAATTACTTCTTTCTCAGTTACTATTAAACAAGTAACTGGACTTTCGCTATGTAAGGCAACCAACACAACACTATTCTCTATTTCTTCTTCGCTATCATATTCTCTCTTGGAATCATTCTCACTCCAGGTGCTTGTGAAGAACTTTCCTTTTCTCTTCTTCAAAGTATTGACACATTCGGATTGAATGCATTCGAACCTTGACATTCTTGACATTGGATTCTTCTTACCTTCCGTTCTCCCTTTTGTGTCTTAACTTGTTGTCTTGGATTGTTACTTGATGAACTTCCTCCATATTGTTTAAAGTTAGGTTTGTCCTCCCTCATTCTTTTCAGCCATTTACCAAAATTTCATGTGAGTAGTATCATGTCTTCGTTTTCATCTTATTCATCTTCCGCATCATTCACATTTTTTTTCTAGTTTTCACTTGTAGTGCCAACCCTTTAGTTCTTTCTTGCTACCTCTTAAAAGATTCATCTCAAAGTGTGTAAAGATTCCAATAACTTTTTCCAATGACAAATTATCAATGTCGTGAGCCTCCTCTATTGCTGCAATTTTTGGAATAAATCTTGGAGGTAGCGATCTCAGCGTTTTCTTGACTAATTTCACGTTGGAGTATTTCTTCCCCAGTTGATGACCCTGATTTGTTATATCTCGCAATTTTTCATGAAAGTCTCCAATAGTCTCATTCTCATCCATCTTTAGCTCTTCAAACTGCACAGCTAACATCTGTAGTTTTGATGCTATCATAAATTTTGACCCTTCATGAATAGTTTGCAAAGCGTCTCATGCTTCTTTTGCCGATTCACAAGCTAAAATCATTAAAAAGTGTCCTTCATCAACAGCATTGAATATCGCATGTGTTGCTTGTGAATTTCCCATTGCACTTTCTTCTTTAACTCTTGTCCATTCAGATGGATCTTTTTGAACTGTCTCTCCTTTATCATCAGTAATCATTTGATGCGTCCAACCGTGTACTACCGAATGCCAAGCTTTTGTGGCTTGAACTTCGATGAAGACTTTTATCCATGATTTCCATGCTGGATAATTAGATCTATCCAATAATAGTGGTATGGTGATTGATTCACCTTCTCTTATAGCCATGTCCGCAAAACTAGGATATACACCAACTTACTACCAAGTTCTGAATCGGTGACCTAGCTCTGATTCCAATTGAAAAACCAAAAGGGTTAATTGTTTCGCAGACTTTCCTTAAACTTCTTTAGCACGAACAAACTCAAAAGCAAGCAAAACCAAAATAATAAAAACACTAGAGATTTGGTAAAGCAGTTCGACACACTCTGCCTACGTCTGCGAGGCCTTGACCTAGATTAATATTTTTAGAAAAGTGCAATAGATTTACACAAGGTCTCCCTGGAGCAACACTGCTCAAACTTTATAACTATCTCTCAACCTCAATGCCCGTGAAAGATTTTCACACCTAATAACACGACTAACTTGTGTTAACCTCATCAGAGGATTTTCCTAACTACTTTCACTCAATCAATAGTTAATATATAAAAAAAGACAATTTTCCAGGTTATTTAGCTCCTCCAAAATAGATCTGATGTTATTCAGCTCACTTCCAAGATGCACATACAGCCATGATTCACAAACACCTGAGACTCATTACGGTCTTCTCAATAAATCAAAACATGTGCGTCACACCACTGGCTTACCAACACGTTGTACTGTTTTAAGTAAATCCACTCTCACACACACACGCCTTCTGTTGCCGCACACATATCAATCACTTCATCGTAGCTCTCACACCCAAACACATTATCAACTAATCTTCTCATGTGCGCCGCAAGCAGTATATGTTTCCTGGACATATAACGCAAGTCACATCAATCTTGCACACCAACATTGGCAAATAGACTTGTACTCTCAATCAAAGATGTGGGCAACAATCACTGTAGAGATTCACGACAGCTGCCTTTTATTAACGTGTATGACACCAACTCAATTAATTAAAGAGAGCCTACCTTGACCACACAATAGTAACATCCCAATTTCTCACGTGTCCCGCCATATAATTAATTCCAATATCAACATGATAATTATATCCTATATGTCCAATTAAAATGTCAAAACTAACTAAAATATATATTTAATATATCCTAACAAAGAGCAATTGATGACCCTTGCACCTGTGTCCAGGTGTAAATTTTTCATTACAATGAAAGCAAAGTCCTTGTGTACGCCACTTCTGTATTTCTTCCCAGGACAATTGTTTTGCTGTAGGCACAGGCTGTAGAGGTTGAACAAACTTTTATTCCCTAATTAATTGCTCGTCTCTCATTCATGCCAAACTTATAGCCTCCTTCAATGTTTTGGGCTTGAACATACGTATTCCATCAACAACTTCAGGTCTCAACCCTCTCATGAATGTTCCTACTAGTAACTTTTAAGTCCATCCCTGAACTTGGTTGCCTGATCGTTTAAATTCTCTTTGACAATCTTGCAAGGTTCCTATTGGATTTTAGAAAGTCCCTCGTCGAAATCTTCACATTCTGTTGGCCCGAACCTGGTTTAAAGTTCTGACTGAAAATGTTCCCATGTCACCTGCTAGCCCTCATCGATGTATGTCTTGCAAAGCCATTGCCACCATTGGTTTGCCTCACTTTCAAGGTGGAAGGAGGCTAAATGAACTTTTTGCAAGTTCCGAGTTTCTTGATATTAAAAAAATTGCTCCACATGACTAAACCATTCAGTGGGGTCGTCGCTGGCAAATCTCGGGAATTCAAGCCTTGTGAGTTTAGAAGAGAACATCTGGCATTCGTCCTCTATAGCCCCTTTGATTCATTTTTGGGTGTTTGTGGGTCAACCATAGGAATTGCTAGCGGATCCTTCCCTTTGAGAAAGGACTACATCAGATAACCGAGTAATCGCTTCTTCCATTGAACGAAACTTATCGGCAAGACCTTGCTCCATTCTACCCATTTCGTCAAGCAAATTGCCTAGACCTGCTTCAAGATTCTCGACTCTTTCTTTGTTCGTCGAGATGGCTCTGATACCAATTGATAGGTCCCAGTGAAAACCTACTAAAACAAATGAAAAGAGAAAAGCAAATATGCAGAAACAAATATGCAAAATTCTACTTTTGGTGAGAATAAACCAGTAACTTAAGTTGACGTTAAAAATCCCCCTTAACATTGACAATTGAAACATTTAAATACAAAGTTTGTAGCAACAACCTTAGTCTTAACTACAAGGAATTCTAATACTAAAGGTACTCCACTAACGGCTAATAGGTAACATGACCCACTAAACAACTAGATTGACCGAATCACAAGCAAAAAATTGAAGAAAAAGGTTTATCCCACATTTCTCATATTACATGATTTACACGATCTACTTATATCATGACATCTCAACAGTTGGTCCCAAGTGAATGGCCATAAATATAGTTTGTCGCATTGCCTTGTTTCTGACCTTGACATCACTAAAACTTACCTAGATTTATCTACTTGAGAACGTATAATTGGTTTAGATAATCTTGATATCTACCGTGATATGTTCTTAGTAGGTGCAGTTTAATGCAATATGTAAGAGAGTTTTATTTTTGGATGAGTCAGAGATGTCCTCCAAGTTTACCTGCCCTCGAGAATTATGTTGTCAACTTTATGAGTTACTTTAAAGGTAAGAAGTATTTCTTACAATTACCGTTGAATCCGCTTCAACTTGACATTGACAATTTTTGCCACGACTTAGATCTCCTAGTTTTATGCAGCCCAACAAAAGCATATATGTTTCCCTCCTAACCAACTGAATGTGTTGATTCAATGTTACATTACACACATTATGGTCATGTAGTGTTGATGAAATTAAGAGGAATGTTGATATTTATTGTTAAGATATATGTTATATACCTTATTATTTAATTTTGGCATTATTAGATAATTGGACCTATAAGATAATGTAGCTTCAAGATTTACATTGAATTTAATTGGGTGATGACAGCTGGA
>JAOTIZ010000002.1:10829223-10839794 GCA_027123425.1 Erythroxylum panamense | reverse complement strand
TACCACCCTCGTGGGACACGGGCTCGGATATCACCATCGATATTGGGTTCGGGTCTTGCGGGAGTGGGATGCTACAGAATTTCTAGTCTATGTGGCCCTGGTACTAATTATTGTAACCTCATTGATATCTTACTGGAGATATCTTAACTGCATATCTCTAAATATGATAAGGATATTCTTATGGTTGCTGTTGCTACATGTCTTGAAGCAGTTTGGATTGAGAGAAATAATAGGAGGTTTAAAGAGAGATCTAACACTCTACTCTTTCTTACAAAACTCTTTATCGCTAACATTAAGGAACAACTTATTACAAATCAGTTGAATCTAGACTGTAGCAGAGGACTGGCTCTCTCTTGGAGAATATAGTCCTCTTTATTTATTCATAGATCACAGTATTCTATAAGGTATTTCATGCAATCTAGGGTATAGACAAGAAGAAAACTTCTTATGCATAGCTATATCTGGGTTTCAAGCAGATTCTCGTATTCACCTGCTCATGAAAGAAGGAGACTATTGAAGATTAGAAGGAACCTGACTCACTTGTAGGTGTCAGAATGTATTTGATGTACCTCATTCAGATCTACTACCTCTCTAGCCGAGTCTTGCATAAAAGTTCACTGTTGTCCCCTCTAGTCCCATAATATTAATACGTAGTTCGTTAATCTGTGAAGATTCACATAATCTTTAAAGCTGAAGTCATTATCGAGTTGATTATACATACCTGAGATGAGATCTCCCTTTGTGAGAGAAACAATCAGTAGAAGCCATTGCATCACCTCCTCAGTGTCACGCCTCCAGAGCGTCATCCTCTTCCTCCCTAATTGAGTAATTGTCCGAAGCTTCGAAAAATAAGAGAGTCATTTTACCCTAATTATTAAACGACATCACACATTTGCCATTTAGTTCTTTGAACGTTGCCGTTTGTTTCTATTGTGTGCTTAGTGTTCCTAATTGTTTTATCTCGCATGGGAGAGGCCCTCTTTATGTATACTTTTTTTTTTGCCTTTAGAATTTTTTAGATTCTAAGGAAAAAAAAACGAATCCTCAAGCATTGGAAAACTGGACCTGCCAAATAAGGAATTAATTCGAAACATATAAACAGTTAAGATGAAACCTACTGTAGAAATAAGAGTAAGGCCACCTCCATGTCCGTGTCCTTCTCTGGATGGGAGCATTAGAATTTAGAACTAAGGTGGTAATTTTGTGCTTATGAGCAAATTGATAACAATTATACATTAAAGTATTTTAAATTTTTTTTTGCCGTTGTAGTTTCTTCTTTGTTTTTAATACCAATAATAAATATAATTGCTGCAAAAGATGAAAAATTAAGATGGATATTGACATTCTTAATTTCAAAACTTGTTAGTTAGATGATAGCTATCCAGTTCTAGGATTTATTATATTTTAATTACACCAAGTTGGATATTCTTTTTTCAAGATAAACACATTAATATATTAAAGACTTGCCGTTATCAATATTTATATATTAATCACTAGTATATTAAGTTTTTCTGAAGTAATATAAATGAATTCTTATCATTATTGCAAAAAATTAATTATAATAAATTTATTTTACGAATGAATTTTAACTGTAACGTTTATGCTATAATATTATAACATTATGAACATTTAAATTTTTATAAAAATTTTATAATTTCAGTGTTTTTCTCTACACCCATTTTACGAAAAGTCCAAGCCCTGGACTAAAATAATGGGCCTGTCCTATGTTTAAAGAAACTAAAAAGCCCATAATCCATGAGGCCCACAGGGAAACCACGTTTACAACACAATGCCTTGGCGCCTTCTAAACGGATAAACTTGTTTTTCCTTCTTCTTTCACTGGCTCTGTCTCTCCCCACTCACCTGGAACTTTACACTCTTCAGTTTACAATGCTAGCTAACCCTAGCAGCCTCTACACCAGGCCTCAATTTCCACTGAATTCTTCATTTCTTCTCCCCAACTGTCGCTGTAAACTGTCTCACTCACGGAATTTCAATCTCCCTCCCGCTTCAAGAAATTCCAGGTTCTGTTCGTTCCTCTCCCGAAAGCATACTAAGAGGTTTCGGTTTGGAGCTTTAGAAGAACAGGAAGTTTCAGAGACAGATTTTACCGATGGCCCGCAGTTCTTTCCCGACACTGTCTCCGTCAAAATCCCATTCGGAGATAGAGAGGTCGGCTTTGCTTTTGGAAATACGGATGACATTTCCTTAATTCTTTAAGAATCAGTTGAAGCATTGTTTTTAGTTTTTATTGGTGTATTGTGCTTGGTATGCTCCTGTAATCGATTGTGTATTCCTTTGGTTTTATCTTTTATTTTTTTAGATTTTGGTTGAGACAGGCTACATGGGAAGACAAGCTAGCGGTGCTGTCACAGTTACTGATGGAGAAACAGTAAGTTCCAAGTTACGCAAGTGCAGTTAATGTCCTCTTCAGTTGACGTCTAATGTCAGTCAATGTGGGATACTTGGGCAGCTTTAATAAACAGCAGCTTCTTCTGAACTGGCTTAGGAATTTGTAACGTCTCTTTGTAGGCATTTGCTATGTTGTATATGTTCATAACAAATAAGGGCAAGACCACATATGATGCTCTTTGAAAATGCTTTCCAGTAGTGGGTCAAATTGTATTTTTGAGGGCTTTATGGTTGCTAGCCATGGGAACATTATCTGGAAAGTAGTGCTTACTTTGTGAGGCCTAGATTCATGTCTGAATAATGCCCCTTAGAAGTTCTTAATTCCAAAACATTTCGAATGCTTATATGTTGCAACAGCACCAAGAATCAGTTGCTGTGATATTATTGCAACTTAAGTGTCGTCATTACAACCGATATCCTAATGTGGAGTGTTAGAGGAACTCATGTAATTTTTAGGTAATTCTTTCAGTTGTGGACGTCATGAGTTCATGTTACGGTTTTATGAATTTTACTGATTTAAAAACATTTAATTTGCATCAACTTCAAGGTTGAAACCACTAATGCAGGCGTAAATGATCTGGTTTATTTGTTTTCATTTTACGTTTCAATTTTTTGTTTGTTACTTTTAAGCCTTTCTACCATCTGTGCCACTTTCTGTTTTTCTTTTCCATATAGTTGTATTTTCAATCTTACCAGTGATCCTGACTTTTGATTTCCACGGTAATATTTATTGATCCACTGGGACAATTGTTTCTCAGATTGTCTACACAACTGTTTGTTTGGATGATATCCCTAGTGAGCCTTCTGATTTTTTCCCTCTTTCTGTAAATTATCAAGAGAGGTTCTCGGCAGCTGGTAGAACCAGGTAAGGTGCAGCAAGTTTTTCCTACTCCTGTAATCCACACCACACTAAAAAAAAGCTAATACTGTGCATGAATTTGCTTCTTCTTTAGTGGGGGCTTTTTCAAAAGAGAAGGGAGGGCGAAGGATCATGAGGTACCAGCAGCCAAGCTTTTAAACGTACTTAGTATTGTTTGAGACGATAGGCTGAATCAATTACGTTAATTGCTGACTTTGCTTTAAGGCTTTACATTCAGTTCATGCTACTTAATGTATCCATTTTGTCCAACAAGTTTTTTGAGGTTAATGAAAAGTTATGTTGAAAATCTGTGTGCAATTGACAGCATATTTTATGTCTAGAATTGAAATTAATTTCTGGAAAACTGCAGCTTAATGTTCATTAATCTGCTTATTGCAAAGCAGAAAAACGTGCTGTCATTCTTTTAAAAATTGAGTAAGGTAATTATAACCAGTTCGGAATATGATAGCATGGGTTTTGGTTTTTATGTTCCCTGTAATGATATCTAATTGATCTACTTTATTCTGGAAATTGAGACTACATTATCCAAATTAATTATGTTTAATGAATCTTCTGTAGTGCACCCATTAGTGAAAATTTATCTTCTATCACAATGGTGTTTTGGCCATTTTTAACTTGTGAAAAGGATACTCTGTTCTATGAGTATTGAGGTTTGTTTCTCTGTATTCAACGTAATGAAATTCTTCTGATCTGATTACATAGAAGTTAAACTTGTCCCTTTCCCCCCATCTTGAATAAATATGTCACTTGATCTCTTTACTTGACCTGATTGAGTTATGATAGAAAAAAGTAGTTGATATCTTGTTTTTATCTAGCTTTTAATGCTTGTCCAAATATGTGGTAGTATCCCTCCCACAAGTTCACATGCTTTCATATGAAACTTAGCCATTTGTTCCCACTTGTGTTTTATATAATTGTATATCTATTTGTTTGCCTTTGTCTAGGTTCTCATTTGTAGATTGATTGATAGGCCTCTACGACCAACTATGCTTAAAGGCTTCTACCATGAAACTCAGGTTCTATCTTGGGTAAGTTATCAGATTTTCTTGAAAGAATCAGATACGCTCATGTCACTTGTTATTACTATGGATTATCTTAGTTCATTTAGACCCATAGCCATATATGGAAGCCACTTTTCTATTAGCTACTTTCATCTTAATTCATTAATCACTATTTTTGGATGAATCACCTTTTCAAGAGGAGATATAAATATCACCTTTGCAATTTAAAGAAGTTTTGCAGAAGAAAAATGTGGCATATTTTAACTTCCGTTTTCCCAAAAAGGGCTGCTATTGGGTTTAAAATCTCATACCAGCTTAAACATTTGACAACTCTAGTAGAAGATGCCTTCTAAGCAATAAAGTTTGATTTGACTGAAATTAGATAGTCTTTGGTGGCAGAAATTTCAGGAGAGCTGCTATATATGGATAGGTTATGGTACTTTGACTAGTTAAGTGCTAGGTATATGTTTGGAAAGGTAATGTATGGTGAGTGCTCTAGGAAGAATATACTATTGTATCAGAATAGTTGCTAAGACCCACAAAATATATAAATTTTGGTGGCTATAATCACTACTAAAAGAAATTATCACACCTTCTAATTCGAAAGTCAAGGTTATAAAAAAAATTTCAAGATCTATTTGTTGAAGGGCTAAACACACACACACACACACACACACACACACACACACACATGCATACGCACATACACATGCATATGCACATTCCTTTTTTATTTCTTTTATAAACTCTAAGCTTTTTTGCATCAATTCTCGTTGACTTGTGTGAAGCCAATCCTTGATGTAGAATTGGAAAATATTAATCATATAGGTATGGATTCAACTTTTGTAATTCAAATTCTAAAATCCAAGTGTTATTGGAAATTGATCTTCCTTTTCATTTGACAAGAAACTATTGATATCCATTAGCTCTTGTGACTACTATTTGTTTATCAAGAACATCCTCTATCTCCTCTTTAAGATAAAAAATGGCTGGAGTTTTCACAATTGCAGTAGGAGATTGTGTACCATCATGTTCATAATAAATAGTTAAAGTCTGCAACATTAAAGATATGACTAATTCCCATGTCACTTGGTAATCTGAAAACATACATTTGCACTTTTCTTCTTGAGGATCTTAGAAGGTCTAACACTTTGCGAATGAAATTTCTTATATTTTCCTTTTGAAAATGCTCTGGACGAATTCTTATCGTCACCATATCTCCTTCATCGAATTCTACCAGTCGATCATGTTAATCAACATATTCTTTATAAGTGAAGTTGTTGATTGCTATCTTTCTTTATATCTCATCAAAGATGTTTCTTATGTATTGTGTAAAACTTGCAGCTTCATCACTAACTTGTGTTGTTTGTGATAAAGGAACTAAATCAATAGACTTCCTTGGTTGAATACTTTAAACTATTTGAAAATGACTCATACTAATTGACTTATTTATAAAACTATTTTATGCAAAGTCTGCCATAGAGTTAGGTCCTAATTATTAACATTGTCCCCAACCAAGCATCTTAGCAAGTCTACCAAGCTTTTATTAACCACCTTTGTTTATCCATCGGTTTGGAGATGGAACGAACTTGAAAACTGAAGCTTAGTGTTCAATATTATCCATAGAATTCTCTAAAAAAACCTCACAAACTTTATATCACAATCAAAGAAAATGGTTAAAGGCAATTCATGGAGACATACAACCTCTTTGAAGAAGAGCTTAGCAATGTGGACATCATAAGTCTTGACCATTGTATTTCCAGATGTTTCATAACAAAATCACATAGCTTCTCTACCACATAGGCATTAAGAACATGTGTATCGTTGCTTCTTGTATCAAATGCATTAACTTGCCATTGTTGGTTAATTTTGACTTTGCAAGTGCACTAACAGCTTCTCGTATTTCTTATGTTGTGTTAATTTCGTATCTTCTTTCAAATCTACTTCTCCTTCATCACCCACTATAACATAATCTTTAACATCCCATTTTGTTGTTTTCATTGACATCATCAAGTTTTGAGTCAATAAGCTTTGGCCCTTTAGTTTAGTCATACTTCCACATTTTTCATAGGTTGTTAGGACGTTAGCCTCCTTTTTCAAATTTTAGTCTCTACTTTCCATTTTCTTTCCTAATATTAGGGAGTTAGTTTTTTCTTCTTGTATTTAAGGGGTTTTAGCTAATAAAGAAGGTAGTTGAGAATTTCATAACAAGTCCTCTTGGGTACTTTTAAACGCAAGAAAGTTCTCAGTTTCTTCAGCACCTAAACTAACACCATAAGACATCATAGGATACCAACCTGTCACCCCCTAGAACCTGTTAACCCCAATCCCTCTAGACACACTAGCCGACTCATTAACTCGTTCCGTAACTCATGACTATAATAACTTGGTATTAGAGCTGGGAGTTATGGGAGACACTATCCAACAACAGCTCAACCAATTGTTATAACTGTTCCAAGAAGAGCGGGTTCCAACATCGCCCATTAGGAAGCATTGTTTGCTTGCTTAGATGAATTCTCCCATGACCTAGTAGTTGCTTAGGGATCACCAGCTCTAATGGAAGACAACAATAGTAGCTAGTCTCATAAGGGAAAGGTAATAAAGAGGGTGTTTGGCTCAGAATCCTTAGGAGGAGGGAGCATTGTTCCCAAATTAACCAAGCTATATTTTTCCCACTTCAATGGCCAAGATGGCCCTCAAGGTTGGCTGAGTCATTGTGAGTACTTATTCCATCACTAGCAAACCCTAGGTGAGGAGAAGGTTAGTCTTGCCTCCTTCCATTTGCAAGGCAATGCCCATATTTGGTTTTTTCAGTTGGAAAATGACATGCCTCAGTGTATTTGAGCGGAATTTTCCCAGCAATGTCATCTGTGATTTGGGCCACCGTTGTAGCAATGAGATTCAGTGGCGGATTATCAAGAGAAGTTTGAGTAGCTCGTTCCTAGGGTCAGAACCTTGACTCAAGCTCAAAAGCTCCACATCAACGACCTTGCTGATTATATTGATGTTGAGGTGGAGTTGCACGATCCATTTGACCTCACAACAACAATGAGTATGTCAAGGCTATAAGAGTGCAAGGGCCAAGCTAGCGAGGGATTTCTAAGTGAGGTACAATGAATTAACCTATTGATTTATTACGTAACTCTCGTTTCCAGGTTGTGATACAACTAGCCAAGGCTGAGATGGAGGAGAGACGTCTTAAAGGCCTCTGCTATAATTGTGACGAGTTGTACATGAGAGGCCATTGATGCAAAAAGCTCTTTAGATTGAGATGGTCGAAAATGAAGAAGTTGAAGTAGCTATGGAAGAAGCCTCGAATCATGACCTACCAGAGATATCACTAAATGCTATCATTGGCACTAATCCCCACAAACTATGCGGTTGAAGGGCACTATCCTTGGGCATCCCGTTTGGGTCTTAATCAATTTAGGCAGTACTAACAACTTTATTGATGTTGCAATTGTCTCCTCCGCCAACCTGCTTGTACAAAATCGTGAGGGTTTGTGACTAATGATGGCAAACTGTGAAACGATTAGAAATTCAGGAGAAAGCTAAGGAGTCCCACTTAATTTGTTTATTTTATCCCTAAGTGGGGTTGACTTGGTGATGGGTGTTAATTGACTAAAAACTTTGGGACCTATTTCTTGGGATTTTATGGCATGCATGTGCCTTTTACTAACCGTGGAAGACAGGTAGAATTACAAGGCATCGAGAATCATAAGGCACCATAATTGCACTTTAGCCACCAAAGATAATCATGACCAGGCCGCACAGAAACTCCTCGAAGAATTTGCTTCAATCTCCTAGAAACCTGTAGGCCTTCCACGTACAAGAAGGTGTGACCATAGGATAACCTTGGAGCTAGGGGCGAAGCCTGATGGTAGTTCTACCCTATCAATATCCCTATGCCGAGAAAGCAGTAGTCGAGAAGCAATGTTTAGCATGTTACAATAGGGAATAATTCAACCTAGCCGGTCACACCATTCTCCTCACCAGTACTACTTGTTACTAAGTATGATGAAACCTGTGGCTTCTGTGTTGATTACAAGGGATTGAATGCCAAGACTATCAAAGATAAATTCCTCATTCTTGTAATTAATGAGTTTCTAGGAGAGTTATTTGGAGCCAAATATTTTTCAAAAATGGACCTATGTGTTGGGTACCACCAAATGTAGATGCATAAAGTAGATGTGGAGAAGACGACCTTTCGCACTCACACGACCACTTTGAGTTCCTCGTCATGCCCTTTGGGCTCACCAATGCCCCTTCCACTTTTCAAGCATTGATGAAACGAGGTTTTTAAACCTCACTTAAGAAGATTTGTATTGGTATTTTTTGACGACATTCTTGTCTATATCCTTACTTGGGCAGAACACCTCCAATGCATTCGCACCGTCTTCAATCTGCTGGCAGAACATAGTCTCGTCCTTCAGAAATGAAAATGCTCTTTTGGCTAGACCAAAATTGCTTACTTGGGGCACATCAACTCTACCCAATGTGTTATTGCCGATCCAGAGGAGATTGCAACTTTGGCTGATTGGCCTAAGCCTGCAACTATTCAGGCCTTCGGCTTCTTAGGCCTTACTAGTTACTACTGCAAGTTCATCCACAATTATGGATCAATTTCAACCCCACTTATGGCCACGCTCCGAAGGAATTGCTTCAAGGGGATGACCCAATCACAACAAGCCTTCATTGGCCTCAAAAGACTACTATGACCACGACATTAGTGTTATCCCTTCTCAAATTCTCTAACACATTTTTCATTGTGTGTGATGCCTTCGAAACAAGGATCGGTGCATCTAATCCAGAATGACAAGCCCATTGCTTTTTGTAGTAGAACCATTGTAGCGCTTCATAAGCCCCTTCTGGCACACAAGAAGGAGCTCATAAGTCTTGTGAAGGCCATCAAGCATTGGCGCTCATACTTGTAGGTGCACCTTTCATGGTACGTATCGATCACTATAACTTGAAATTTTTGCTAAGATCAGTGCATTCTCACCCTCCATAGTAATGCTGGCTTGACAAAATCATGGGTTATTCCTTTTACGTGGAGTATAATGCTAGCAAACATAACACCGTATTAGATGCTCTATCATGGAGAGATTTGGATGGTGCAGCTCTCCTTGCTATATTCATGCCACAGCTGAGTTTATTTGATGCCATCCTGCACGACCAACAAGGTGATCCAACCTTGCAACAATTGATTAATGAGGTCCAACAGGGTACAACAAAAGGGGAATGGAGTTTCAAGCAAGGTCTTCTCTTTTGCAAAAATTGAGTCCACTTAGCGGGGAATTCTTTCCTAATCCAAATAGTTTTATCTGCCCTCCATAATCAGGGGCATGGGGTTTATGAGAAAATTCTCTCACATTGCCACGTACTTTCGCTGAAAGGGTATAAAACATGACGTCTGCAACTTTAAGCCTTGCGCAACCTGTCAAAGGCACAAGGTGGAGACATTACAACTGACCAACCTACTTCAGCCCTTACCTATTCTGTAACGAGTATGGGTTGATATATCTTTAGATTTTATAGATGAATGTTATCTTGGTGGTTGTTGTTCGTTTCTCCAAATGTTGTCATTTGCTTCCACTCTCCTATCCATATATGACTGTAAGTGTTGCTCGCCTCTTCTTATCTTGAAGTTGCATGGTCCACCAAAAATTGTCGTTAGTGATAAGGACGTCACCTTCGTAAGCCTTTTTTGAAACGAACTCTTTTAGCTTAGTGACACTAAATTATGCTTTAGTTGCTTACCGTCCCCAATTGGATGACCAAATCAAGGTGGTCAATTGGAATCGGGCCCGTTCCTAATGTTTTATAGGCCCTGGGTGAAGTAAAGAAAGTCCCAATAAATCAACAATAGATAAACGTGTAAATTTAAAAGCATATTTTTATTATTAAATTTAATATCTAAACATAAGTGACCTAATTTATAAGTCCACACGTTCAACAAAATATTAAGTAATCATAACATCAGCTAATAATATCTTGTAAAATTTCAGTAGCAATAAAATCACTAAAAATAGCAACAGTAATAACAAAATAGCAATAGCAGCAATCGAATAGCAAAACACTAAGAGAATAACACTAATAAACACACAGATGATTATAATTTATGAAAAAAAATTTCTCCGTGCTTTTCTAAATGCAAAATCATTAATAATATTATCAAAATCAATAATGTCCAACATATCTTTCTCGATAAATAAAATAGCTAAACCATTCAACCTATTACGGTCTTATTTAATTATCAAATAATTTTTATTTAATTA
>JAOTIZ010000002.1:10807051-10822915 GCA_027123425.1 Erythroxylum panamense | reverse complement strand
GTCAAAGGGTAGAGAACTTTTACTAATAGAAGTTGGAAAGGGCACACGCTTGTGTTTAGCAAGCTCACACACTTCACCTTGAAACTCTTCTCCCCAAATGGTTGCAAACAAGGAAGGAAACATTTTTTTTATAACAAAGAAGGAGGGATGTCCCAGGCGGCAATGGTAGAGTGAAACTTTTTCAGAATTTGTGAGATGGGTTTCGAATAGTAAGCTGGATGGAGAAATGATGTCTGGTTTTTCTTGTTTGGCCGATGTCTTAAGGTAGTAGAGGCCATCCTTTGCCTTATCATGTCCAATCCTCCTCCTCAAATCCCTTTCCTGAAATAAACAGAAATCTTGATGAAAGAATACATGGCAATTTGTATCAGAAATTACTTTTTTGACAGAAATAAGGTTGGTAGATAGTTAGGGGATATGGAAGACATTTTTAAGAATCAGACTAGGGGTCAGGTTAACGTCAGCAACACCAACAATAGTAATTAAGGATCCATCTGCGGTAGATATTTTTTTGTTACCAGAATAGGGTTTATTGGTTGTGAAAACGGTTGAGGTATTGGTCATATGGTCTGTAGCTCCTGAATCAATGATCTAGGAACCTTAGGAAGGGGAGTGGACTGAGGCAATTACATGGACCAGAGCAAAAGACTCACTAGAAAATGCCAGAGAGGTACTACCTGACAGAGCAGATAAGTCCCTTGGTTTGTCTAGTGCAAACGTCAGTTTGTTAATTTCTCCCTGGTTCAACTTCCCTGTGTCTAGAGCTGGCTGCTTTTGCTCTGCTGCAGCAGCTGCATGTGCCTGTCCACCTTTTCTATGCTGACCCCATCTCTGATTCCACTCTTGATTTATATGAGATTCTCCTTTTTATCCCCAATCTTGGCTTGGAGGCTTGCCATGTAGCTTCCAACATTTATCCCTTGTGTGCCTACATTTTTTGTAGAATGTGCACCACGATTCATCAAGTTTCTGCTATCTAGATCTTCCTCCTTCAATTTTGCCCTGTCTGGCAGCCACCATTGCGCCACTTTCTAGTGTTTGATTATCTAACATAACCATCCTCCTACTTTCTCCTCCTCAAATAAGTGCTACCACCTCATTAAAGATGGAACCTCCTATTGCCCTAATATTTGGACCTTGACCTGATCATATTTAGGGTTCAATCCCACAAGAAAATCATATTCTCTATCTTGTTCCACAAAATTCTTCAATAGAGCAACATCTTCAGAGCATCTAGTTTGCAGTGTCCGATAATGATTCAGTTCCTCCCATAACATTTTCATCTGGTTGGCATATTCTGTCACTGACTTACTCCCCTTTTTTGTTGCCATTGTTCACACTTTCACCTCATATATTTGGGCTGCATCTTTGGCCTTTGAATATATCTGATGAAGTGTGTCCCAAATGTCCTTGGCAGTTGACAAGAACATGCATGTATCACTAATTTCAGGAATCATGGAATTCCACATCCATGCTATGATTTAAGGCGTCCTTCTCATCCCAAACTTCAAACCGTGGGTCCCTTTCCTTAAGACCAGTTCCATTTAGATGGCTCAACCTCCCCTTTCCTTTCAAGGTGGTTTGAATAAACTGAGACCATTTCAGTTAGTTTTTGCCATCCAGTTTGAAAGGCTGGTTGGATGGTAGGCAAATCTCCTAGAGGAGGCTGCACTAGGGGGTTTGTCATTCCCTGCTACAGTCCACTTGTTTCCTCGATTTCTGACATCTTTTGGGATTAAGGACAATTGATTTGATAATATGGAGAGGAGGAGAATGAATCATACCAGCAATGAAGGCTGATACAAAGAGAATTATTGGAATTGTAGGGAGAATTTCTAGCAATCAAGGCTGGATGAAAAAATGGCTCACAATCGATTAATAACAAATCATTCACAGTGAATTTGATAGCAGTTACTGATCTGACAATGAAGGTCAGATCAGAAGAGGATGAAACTTGTAGTCGAATTGCTCTCCTTTTCGCTTTGATACCATGTCAAGAAAGTCCAAAGAATTTTTGGTATAGAGACTACATTCATTCACTTCATACAACAGGGGTTATTCCCCTTTTTTAATGTACACAGTTCACCAAAGCAGAAATAACTGCTTTGGTAACTACCTCAAAGAAAAGCAGAAATAACTGCTTTGGTAATTGCCTCTAATAACTGCCACCCCTATTTATAGTTACTGAAATAATAACTACCTCTAATAACTGTCTATTGCCCCTATTAATTAAGGGAGAATATTCTGAATTAATATTTATTTATTTTAACAGTTCCTATTTAAAATATCCAAAACAAAATTGAATCTTATTCTAATAAGAATTCTATATTCTTAAATAATGTTAAGTCCTAATCAACTAGGATAACATATCTAACTCACTACTACTTTCTATTTAACAAGGACACCTAGCATAAACTAAATTTATAATTTACATTCTTTCTTATTTCTTTTATAAACTCAAAGCTCTTTTGCATCAGTGAGTTATAAAAGCATGAGCTAAGTGGTCTTAGGGGGCGGTTGGTTCACATGGGAGAATGGTACTAGGAATGAGAATGAATATAGTGAGGAATGAGAATGGATATTATCATTATAATTATGATGTTAGTTAAGAGGAAGGAATGATTACCATTATCATTGATAGTGGTTGATTTGTAAAATATATTAAGAAATAAAATTTTATTATATTTTAATTAATTAATTAACAATATTTTAATTAATGATATTGTAATTAATTATATTTTAATTAATTATAAATAATATTTTAATTAATTAATTAATATTAAAAATATTTTAAAAAAAAGAGTCACTATTAAAGAATGAG
The DNA here is from genome assembly GCA_027123425.1 of Erythroxylum panamense. NCBI lineage: Eukaryota > Viridiplantae > Streptophyta > Magnoliopsida > Malpighiales > Erythroxylaceae > Erythroxylum > Erythroxylum panamense. Next base: position 10,820,094 of record JAOTIZ010000002.1, on the reverse strand, counting down.
TTTCATTTCTCTACTAACTGGAAGGTATGGAAGATTCCTCAAAAGTGTGACATCAAACTATTGCCCCTATAATGATAATCAACAACCAACCACTCACCTTTCATTCCTTATTTATTAACCCCTTCCCAAACACATCAACCAAGCACCCCCTTTAGTTTAAAGATTACAAGTATTCTGGAACTGAATTACAGATCTGTTTTGGGATCTAAGCAATATTCAACCTTGGCCAGCTGTACCGATGAAAGAAAGTAGTTTAATCATTTTGAAAACAAGGATGCAAAAACTTTAAGTGAAGTGTTTTTCTTTTCTGGGGATTTGAGAATCATTGAACCATGGTCATCTATATCTATATCAAGGTAGAATTTTGATACGCTCTCAGAAGTATTAAAAAATTTTAGTATTGCTTGGGCGTGTTGGTTGCTTCTGACCTTGGCGTACCAGCTGATTGATCTACTATTATGAATTTCATATGTTGTCATTTCTCATCTGCTAGTAATTATTATACATGATAGTCAGAATCGGGAACTGGACAATGTGTCTCTATTATTACTGTCTTTTTCTGTAGGCTTGCATTTCAGCTTACAAAGAGTCACTATCTCCTCATTGTCTCAGGTCTTGAGCTATGATGGGTTGCATCCTCCTGATGCTTTGGCAGTAACAGCAGCTGGAATAGCAGTGTAAGTTACAATGCAAAGTAGTTACTGTTTGTGAAGCATTGCAGAGTTCCATTTGTTGTTAGATAGTTAAAAGTGAAACTCAATTACTACAGAGCTCTTTCAGAAGTGCCAAATACAAAGGCAATTGCAGGAGTTCGAGTTGGACTTGTTGGGGATAAGTTTATTGTGAATCCAACAACTAAGCAGATGGAAGAGTCCGAACTGGATTTACTTCTGGCAGGCACTGACAGTGCAATATTGATGATAGAGGTAATCTCTTAATATAACTTGAAAGCTTTCTTGAACAGGAATTCTTTCTGGAAAAGATCATAGTTTTCGTGGCAGACATTGAATTATGTTATCTGGAGTAATTTTAGGGTATTAATTGGTGCATTAGGGGGGGTGTTTATATTGATGGAATTGGACTCCATCTCTAAACGATTCCACACATGGTTTAATGACCTTATTCATCATTAGTGCTTTCCACCCAGAAGATATGCACAGATTTTAGAAAGTCAAAATAGTTGATGAAATGCTTCACTGTAATCCAGTAATGAAGATTTTGGAAATTTTATTTTTTTAAGTTGGGATTCTTCTTCCAAATGCATATCAAATTGCTCTCTCTTTATATAATCCACATGAAATGGTTGAATGAATGATCTTCTTAGGTCTTCAGTTTATACTAGGAGCCATTGACTAGATACCTTGAGTGCTTAGAATAAGTTCAATTAATGAGGATTGGATTAACCAAAGCAAATGGAACAGAACATAGGTCTTGACTTTCCAAGTAGCATTGCATTCAAGAAGCACCTTGTTGCGCTTCCTCTCAATGATTATTGTTAAGAATAACATTTCCCATTGTTGGGCCTTACCCAACAGTATAAGCTTTTGGGTTGACGTTAAAGTAAACCTTGAATCTTGATTGAGTTGGAACAAATAGTATACTAGTTAATAGTTAATTCTGTTAACAATTTAACACTAAGAGAAAAACTTTCTTTTTTTGTGAGAGGACAATGAATAATAACCTGTGAAATTAGATAATAATGTTATTCTTTCTTGTGCATTTGCTTCCATTTGTCCTGAAGTGAACCTGTTCCTGCCTACAATCATTTCTAACATTTCCATGAGGACTGAAAAAGATATAGCGGTGAATCTATGTTAGTGTTATTGTTTGCCTACATAAGTATAGATTAACTTGGATCCAACTAGCTAGATATCTGGAAAAATGCTTAAATCTTCATGAAGCAGTTCTTTTCTGCAGAAAATTGGTTAATTGGTTTCAGCCAAATTCTTCATTAACAGTTATTGTATTCTTCGCTTTACTGATGGAACTTATTATGTTAGCAAAGATCTCCATGTTCACCTGAATATGTTTGGTAATGGTTTGACATTAATCGACTACAGAAAAGTTGAATTGTGTACAACAATTGCTGGCCGTTATCTTTGATCTAATACATAGATCTCGTATTCATCACCTGGTCCTGTGCAGGGTTATTGCAGTTTTCTTCCAGAAGAGAAGTTGCTTGAGGCAATTCAAATTGGGCAGGTTATTTATCTGATTTGAGTGTGTTGCGTTTCTGATATTGCATGTTTTGCAACCTTTAAGGTATCCTAATTGTCTATTTTAGTCTAGAGGGCAATTATTTGTGGCTGTGAAGTCTAGAGGGCAAGTATTTGTGGCTTTCCACTACATTCACTGTGCAGTAATTTATACATGCTTTCACATGCGTGACCATGTATGGTTGTGAGAACTACCATGTGGCATGGAAAGTGAAATTCAATATTGGACAATATGGACATGAAAGTTTCGAACATCTCCTTCGTTTTGCTCTACTTGCTCTGTAATTGTCATGTCATGAAAATTTTCACACTGAAAGGACTGTGCCGTACTTGCTTGAACTAATTCCTAGTAATCAACCTTTTGCTTTGTATACACTAAGTTTACTTTGGTTAGAAGCAATAACATGAATCTGATAGGTTCCAGAAAAATAGGTAAGAAATTGTATATATTGCTATTGATTTATGTAAAAACGAACACAAGATAGGCTGGTTTCGAGGACCAGCAACCTCCCGCCTAAGGCTCACTTCACTCACAATATACTCAAGATGCTCCCCCTCTCCTCATGCCTCTGCCTTATTTATACTAAGAATCTGTTATTCCTAACAGATTCGGTTAGCTGACAACCCATCATGAGGTTGTCAGCCCCCTCCCGTAACTAACAAAATATACGTATATATATTTATATGTAAATTCATTTCTGAGCTGGCTTGGTTCTATCAGAATCAGTAGTACTGATTGAGGGATCATTTGACCATGCGTGGTACATATATTCACTAATAGACATCTGACAAGTGAGCACATAAAGAGGACCTGAAACAAATAGCAGAAAGTTGCTACTTCTCTTCCAATTATGGCACTTTGCATCAAGAGGATATCACCATATCAGTGGGGAATGGGGCCATGTACCGTACTTATTCATGTTTTTCTTGGAGGTGATTTGATTAATCCATGACATCCTGTTATGCTCATGTATGTGTGAGAGTGTGCTTCTGCTCTTCCCCCGTTTCTCTCTCTTTTCTATATTTTTCACTGTTACCATTATTCTCACTTTGTTGCGTAAGAAGAGTCTATTATTAACCAATTCTTTGAATTATTCTTTTGAGGAAATCAAATATTAACTTGTTGCTTGTTCATTAAAAGCCAGGATGCAGTATGTGCCATTTGCAATGAAGTTGATGCTTTGGTGAAGAAGTGTGGAAAGCCAAAAATGTTTGATGCAATCAGATTACCGCCCCCTGTGCTCTATAAACATGTAGAGGTACTTTGAGATCTCTTTGCTTCTGATCTTGTGTTCATCTAGTTTTGTGGCTAAAGTTTGGGTTGATCGTTGAATGTTATTTCTCCAATACATGTGGTGCTATAGTCCAGTGTTTTTGTACAATTTCTGTGATAAAAGATAGAACGCTAAATGCTCAAGTTTTTCATGTCACCGTGGACATGCAGGATGTGCCAGAAATTTTGGGCACTCTGTTTGACTGATCTTTTGCCTGTCAAAGAGGCTTGTATATCTTATGTGCATGTGTGCCATATTTTATTGTGCTCCCTGAGTGTCTGTTGCTACCTGAGATTCACAAATGATAATGTTTCACAGCCTAAGAGGAAATTCAGCATTATGCACTTAGGCAGACCCTATAAATATGACAGTTCATAAGTTAAACATGTACCCTTGTATCAAAAGGATTTGTTTGGAGCATGATAACTTTTTATCCTCACAACTATTTCCTGTAATATTTTCTCTGTTCCTTTGGGTTTATGCTATCAGTTACCCCTATACTTCTACTTCGAGTATGGTGTTCTGTCTAATTAAGTTTCCTTCTAGTATAATTGTTGTTATATAGTTATCTTTTGCATGACTTGGACAGGAAATCTGTGGTGATGAATTAGTGAAAGCGCTACAGATTAGGAGAAAGATACCAAGAAGAAAGGCTCTTGCATCTCTGGAAGAAAAAGTCCTGAATATACTTACAGAGAAAGGGTACATAAGCACAGAACAAAATTTTGGAACGAGTGAAACAGTGGCAGAGATGCTTGAGGATGAAGATGAGGATGAGGAAGTTATTGTGGATGGTGAAGTGGACGAAGGTGATGTACACATAAAACCAATTTTACGAAAATCTCCTCCAGTGGTGAGTGTTGGTTTCTGTTATTACCGTTTTATCACGTGTCATTTGTATAACTTCTCTTTCTTTTTGTTGCACGTTTTTAACATCTTCTCTGCATTGTCCTCCTTAAGCTGTTCCTTGAGGTAGATGTGAAGTTGGTTTTCAAAGAAATCACATCCAAATTCCTTCGTAGGCGTATCGTGGAGGTATGAGATCTGCCTAAATAATGGTTGAGATGAGGAAATCTAAAGCTAGTCTGTCCAATCTTTGGAAAATTTTACCTTTTAACCTGAGACTTGACTTACAAAGTGTATTCAACTATTTGGGGGAAAATTTAGAAAAGGGAAAGGAAATGATAATAGAACAGGAAATTGGAGTAAAAAGGAAAGGAAGCTTATTATCTTATTTATTGGTTTGTATGGGGGAAGAAGGAAAGATGAAAGGAATGATTCCACCAGCATTAGAGCTTCTGCCCCATGTTATTTTATGTGTTTAACTTTTCTTGGCGGAAACTTTTTTTCAAAATTTCATTTATTGGGAAATAAAATATTACATGTAACTTTCAACATATGATTTCTTCTTTCTGTCCTTTAATTTTGGACCTAGCAGCGGAAAAAAAGTAATGGTTATATCTGTTTCCTTTCTTGTTTTATTCTGTGTAAATCCAAGAGTTAAGACTTACATGTTTTTTTTCAAAAATGCTGCATGAATTTCATTGATTAATGTGACAGAATCTATAAGACTTAAATTTTTTTTCCAAAAAAGCTGCTTGAATTTCATTGATTAATGTGACAAAATCTATCTGATTCAGGCTTGCAAAATTTTGCAGTTTCTCAACTGAATTATGATTTTGCCCTATAGAACTTTTATGTTCTTATTAACAGTACTCGGACTATGAAATTACAACTGAAACAGAAACATAGTTCAATAATGTGGATTATATGGGACAATGCATAGGAATATTCTGCAACTCCTGGCAGATTTATGTCATCTATCAAATATGATCATAACGATGATGATGTTTTTAATATTCATGTCTTATCATTCATTCTATAGTCATTTGTTATAGGGTGGTAAAAGAAGTGATGGGAGAAACCCAGACGGCATACGCCCAATTAACTCCAGATGTGGATTGCTTCCAAGGGCACATGGAAGTGCTCTTTTTACTCGCGGGGAAACACAGGTTTGTTTTAGTATTATATTGTTGTCGACAACATGAAGTGATTACCGAATTAAATACTGATTTTTGGACAATAATGAAAATATTTGCATGTTGCAGAAAAGAGATTGTTGGCATAATATGTTCTGTTATACCATCTTTGGAGTGCTATGATGATTGCATTGTTTGTTGAAATGCAATATTTATTTTCATCTACCTTAATGGTAGTACTTGTTATTTTCATCTACCTTGAACGAAAGTTTGAAGCCAAGAATCAACTTAGACCACCATTGATTCATCATTAAGCTTACACGGACTGAGGTCTGATCTGTCCTACGTCAAATTTTTGTAGGACTTCTTAGAATACCGACTTATGCTTTAGAGTGTACTCTTCTATTGTTAAAACAATGCTAGTTAGTGACAACCTATTTCATTCATGTATTGTGCTTTAAAGGCATTTTAGACAAAAAATTTTAGCTGTCCCTAGCAGCCAGCTTTAATGAATGTATACTAGTTACATGTGTAATTGTTTCCTTTGCAGTCATTAGCAGTGGTCACACTTGGTGACAAACAAATGGCACAAAAAGTGGACAACCTTGTGGACATTGAAGAATTCAAGAGGTTCTATCTTCAGGTACTGCAGGGGTGATTCTGATAATGAATTTTTTTTTTTGAAATTTGAATATTTCATTGATTAAAGATAATTACAGCTAGATACAAAGGTCAAGGACAATCCAAAAATAATATATTACAAAGAGTTGAGGTTCGTAGTAATCGTCTACTTCTAATTATCTAAGGGGTACTTTTGAGACCACATAAACCAGTATTACTCCAATCCCCACCGTCTCTTCATACTACTTGATAGATTTACAGCTATTCCTCTTGCTAACATGGCCAATCTGCAATGGAGGAAAATGTCCTGGAAAACCATTTAATTACTTCGGCTTTGTTGTCTAAAAATTCTACAATTCTGCTCCTTTCAGATGTAGTACACCAAAGCTGCCCAGCTTAACGTAATTACTTTAAGATCAGCTGCATTATGCACTTCTAAGGTTCCCCAACCAAGTAATAGTTTCACTCCAAGAGTCCACTGGTCTGTCGTAGTTGAGAATAATCTGCATCCGCTCCCAAGCTTGCCTGGTATAACTGCATCTAATCATAAGATGCTCCAGATTTTCCATTTCTGTACTACATAGCTCACAGTGCAATGTGCTTATGGAGAACTTGCTCCTGTCCCTTGTAAGCAACCCCCCATCCATATGATAAATTGTTTTGTTAGAGAAGATGGTTACACGTCTGGAGTTTTAGAAAGCTGGTTTATGACAATTGTTGGTTCGATTTGAGGGCTGTTAGATTGATTTATTTTTCTGATCATGTCTTGCTCTTTATGTCTGACTTAAAATTGCTGATGATTAAATGCTTATTTAAAAGTTTTGTGCCTGTAATTTAAACAATATTTCTTTATTCTACTAAGTGATCCACCTTCCCACTTTTTGTTCCTTCAAAAACATAGAAGCTTTATTTGCAATTGGAGATAAGTTCTGAAAACTTCAGGGATGAGATAATACCTATTAGGACAACTTGTAATGATATTGCTGATCGGATGCTTTTGTAAACAAGACTAGTAGGAAGACTAACAACTGAAACTATGTGCAAGTTGTTCCTTTTTTTGCATTTATCTTGGTAAAAAAACTTAAGTATAAGGGATTTTAGTACCAGTTTGGCTTTTATCTGGACAATTCTCTGATGCTATCCTAATTATATTTTGACCTTTCTTTATTCCGTGAATAGGCATAGGAAAGTAGAGACCTATGGAGTGTTTATTGTCTATTAAAGTGATTTCTTTTCCCGTAAAAACTTTCTGCTTGCATAATTCTCTCAGTTTCTCTCACTTTTTTCACTCTGCATTTGACATTTTTTGCAATAATAGTCTGTTTAATGGGTCAGATCAACTCCAGGTCTAGATAAATGGTTACAAATTTTGACCAGTTATTTAGTTTGTCATCGTGCCAATTGAAACTTCTGCTTTTTGGTGCTCCTGAGCACAGTTGGATCCCTTGTTCTTATTTGATTATCAGTAGTTGGTGAGGATTGTTAATTAATTGCATGGTGCACTACATTATAACTCCTGTATTAAGAACACCAGCATTCATAAATTGAATAGAATCCTCTTCCAGGAATAGCACTGTGAAAGCACTAAATGTTTTGCTTTTTTTTTGTTTGTATTCTAGTATTCATTCCCTCCGTCATGTGTTGGGGAGGTAGGACGCATAGGAGCACCCAGTAGAAGAGAAATTGGTCATGGAATGCTTGCAGAGAGAGCGCTTGAACTGATATTGCCTTCTGAAGATGATTTTCCTTATACAATACGAGTTGAGAGTACCATCACCGAAAGCAATGGTTCCTCAAGGTAACAATCCCCTCACTTAAGCAATTGGTCATCTTTTTCTTCCAATGGTTAGGCATCTAGTGGTTTCTTTGGAATAATTGATTTTCTTTTCTTTCCTATGTTTGTGTCTTCCAACTGATCATATCGTATCTGTGGTCAACAGTATGGCCTCTGTGTGTGGAGGTTGCTTGGCTTTGCAAGATGCTGGGGTTCCTGTAAAATGCTCCATTGCTGGCATAGCAATGGGTATGGTATTAGACACTAAAGAATTTGGGGGTGATGGAACACCTCTTATTCTTTCTGATATCACCGGATCTGAAGATGCATCGGGAGACATGGATTTTAAGGTAGTATCTGCTTGTTCTAATTGAATTGTGGCCTTTGACAAATGATTTATGAAATATGGTGATGCAGGTTGCTGGAAATGAAGATGGAGTGACTGCATTCCAGATGGATATAAAGGTTGCCATTGGTTACGTGGTCACATATTATGTCCCGATAAGTATACCTTTGCTATCAAAACAACATGGTTTTCATCTAAAGAGCTGTCTATCGCCAACCTAAATGATTAGAGGAAAAGAGGATTTGGATTACATGTTCTTTAGATATTTTGCAGTTCGATGCTTTAACCAAATTCCACTTTGTAATGATAGGTCGGGGGAATCACCTTAGATGTTATGAGAAAGGCATTACTGCAGGCAAGAGAGGGGCGAAGGCGTATTCTTGGTAATGTTAATATACAAGAGAGTATTCTAAACTTGATTATTATTTGGAGGCATTATTATGTTTAAGCAGCGTGTTTATCTTTGAAGTTCTTTTATCTGATTCAATGATTAAAGACATTCATTAGCTGGTAGGCCATTTATAGGGGTATTGAAATATGTCCTATCATGTAGTCTTAACAATGAATTATATAACAAGATCATAGTAGGTTGTTTCGAAGTTATATTGCAAACTTATTAGAGGCATCAACTTGTTTATTCGTACTTTTTCACTTCACTTCATCTAAATCCTTTTTCTTTCTTTCAAAATCCATTATTCAGCTGAAATGTTGGAGTGCTTGCCTCCACCGTCTAAAATGCTATCCAAATATGCCCCACTTATTCATGTTATGAAGGTTTGCGTATCTTCCTAATTCTCTTTTTCATTGCTTGGCCAGTTGAAATTTAGAGCTGAGTTTCAGGGTTTATGTTGTGTTATTTTTCAATTCAACTTTTCTCCTACAGGTCAATCCAAGGAAAGTTAACCTCATCATTGGTTCTGGTGGGAAGAAGGTGAGAAGTATCATTGAAGAATCTGGAGTGGAGGCTATTGACACACAAGATGATGGAATAGTAAGTTCCAATTACAAAGTTATATTCTGTTGTATTTCTATTACAGTATCTCTAGTGATATTCTTAAAATCTGTGACTGGTCAGGTAAAAATTACTGCAAAGGATTTGTCAAGTCTAGAGAAATCTAAATCAATCATAAGTAATCTGATAATGGTTCCATCAGTTGGCGATATTTACAGGTCTGTCTTCTTTTGTGAGCAATTTTGGAGCATCTATCTGATTTCCTCTAGATCTTGCAGCCTTTGCTTCTTTTTATTTAAATTATTATCTTTTGGGTGATTGGTGGTGTTGGGGAAAATGTTGTTACCCTTATCTAGCCTCTTTTGGTGATTGCTTGTTTTCCTAAAATTGTTTTTGCTTGATCATTTGCAAGAAATTGACGTTTTTGCTTGCTTATTACAAATCAGGAACTGTGAGATCAAATCAATAGCTCCTTATGGAGCTTTTGTGGAGATTGCTCCTGGTCGTGAGGTACATGATCATCCCAGCACAATTTTCATTAAATATGTCTATGTTGCTACTTGAATAATGGGAAAGTAACTGGAAATTTTTGCTTATGCAAGCCTTTTCTCTTGAAGTTTTCATTAAATGTGCCTCTATAGTGGTAGTCCCAACTCCTAAGTTTATTCATCTAATGTTTTCATTTGCAATATTTATTTCTAGTTTTATTTGACATTCAAAAATCAGGGAATACTTCGGATAATTTTTAGTTAGACACAGGATGTTAATCAATTAGAGACAATATACAAGGTACACAAAGTCAAAGAAAAAAAATGATAACATTAGATATTTTTCAGTTTCAAACTATTCTGTGTTTTAGGCTTGGCTAGGACAGAATTTTATGGATTCCTCAAGTTCTTAATTTGCTGCAGGGACTCTGCCATATTAGTGAGCTGAGTACAGAATGGCTTCCAAAGGCAGAAGATGTGAGCTCATGCTTCTCTTTTCTTTGAAATATGTGGCAGCCACGAGAGAATAAAATCTTTCAAAAGATTTAATGTTTTGATTTTTCTGTTACAGGTATTTAAAGTTGGAGATCGTGTTGATGTTAAACTTATTGAGGTAGGCAAGCCACATTTTAAGAGGAATGTTCTCTTTTTTATCAAAAGATGAAATCGGTCATTGATCAGCAGTTCTTCTGGTTTTATTCCGTTGAAATACAATTTCTGTATTATATATCCTTGATAATCTTGACTTTTCTACTAGTATCCGGGGAAAATGCTAAATTTCTAACTTGTCTTTATCCCCAGTAGTAGTCCACGCATTTTATTTTTAATTAGTTGGCATCATAACTAATATGCTGTTACCTGTTTTACCATATTTAACTAATGCAGAGGTTGAACCCATCTACTGCCATCTTTACTCTTTGTTTTTCATCAATTTTATAGGTAAATGAGAAGGGGCAGCTTCGACTTAGCCGCAAAGCACTCCTTCCTGAAGCAAGTGGTGAGAAAGCCAGTGCAGAGCAGCAAGTGAGTGATGCCACGAAAAGTACAGTTCCTTCTGAGAGAACTGACAGTGAGTCCGTAACTGCATCAAAGGATGGACCAGTAGAAGAGAAGATTGAACAGCCAAAGGGTAAAACCAATGGTTCCAAACTCACAAATTCCCCTAGAAGTAAAAAGGTTGAGGACAATTCACTTTCACAAAGAAGGGTGTATAAGAGAGCTGTCAGCTCTACCAAAGATGGGCATGATTTCAGCAAAGAGAGTCCAAAGAAGAGTAGCAATAAGGTTGATAGCATTACCGAAGATGGAAGTCCTTTAGTGAATGGAGAGGCTAAAGTTAGCTAGCAACTATGTCATAGTCTTCAATCTATTAACAAGGAACTTTTCGGTGTATGCTCCTTATTGGTGAAGATGATGATGACAGATCTTTACTGAATCGTAAGTCAAGGTATGACTACAAAAATTTGTCTTTCTGTCTGTCTCTGTCTCTGTCTCTGTCCTGTCTCCTCTCTCTCTCTACATGCTTGTGTCTACACATGCGCATGTGTCCCTGTATGCCTGTTTTATAGTAGTCAGTGTGGAGAGATTCCCTACTTTGCACCTTTCTCTAGAAACATAAACAGTTTAGATGAAGTACTTAAGAAAGAATGACCGGAAAAGGACAATTTTGATGATTGCTTTTCACTTTACTCCAGAACCATTAACAGTTTCTAACAAAGTAGTTTAGGAAGAAGACATGAAAAGAGAGTCAAAATTGGTAGCTGGTGCTAGGTAATAGTTATGTTAGAGCATCCGTTATTAACTGGGCTTTTTTTTTGTGTGCAGATACATACTCGCATGCATGCGTGGACTCGAATGAGTAAAATCAGCAGTTACTGAACGTGGGACATACAGCCAACTCAGCCTGCACTTGATTCAGCAGATTCGCAAGCCTGGAATTTTAATTTATTTAATGCTACATGGATCGCTTAATACCGAAGAAAAGAAGGGGAGTACTGGATTCTTAACCAACATTAACTCACTCGATCTGACTACAGAGGAGCACAGAGAACTTGGAAAGTTTTGTTCTTGTTGTCACCGTATTTCTTTTTCGGTACTGTATTTCTTTCTCGAGTGGTAATGTACTGTGCCAGAGAAGGTTAGATAGAGGTAATGCTGGTGGGCATTACTTCTAGTGGCAATCAAAAGCTAATGCAGATAGGGAATCGGATACCTTGGTTTTACAAGCTGTGGTTTTCTCATGTTTCAACCTTCCAACTGCATGTATTGGCATCAAAGGATTTGACGGAGCTATTTGTATAGGCTTGACAGTGAGTCCGGTTGGGTGAAATCAGGGGCCATTCAGAATTGGCCCGAAGTTCGTTATAGACAGTCGGAGCATGGTCCAAATTAATTGCTGTGTTGATTCCACTTAATTTTGATCAGATTTCGATTTCACATGAAGATTGAGCCACGCAATTGGGTAATCAATTTGAACTATCAAAGTTCCAACGTTTAATCGGTCCTTGAATATCCATGGTGTTGCCATCACCAACAAATATTAACAACCGCATTTGCAGAAAAAAGAAGAAATATTAACAGCCATTTGACTAAATCAACTAACTACTTAATTCCAATAAGAAAATATAGACCATCGAGTGAATATAACTGTCAATTACAACGGAATATATATTCATCCTTTGAGTGAAGACTACTTGTTCATCTAGTAAAAACTCATTTGTGAGATGAAAAAAGAAAAGGATAACCAATTTTAAAATATCTAACTTTTTGAATTTTTTATAATTTAATGATAAATTTTTAATTAACTAATCTTTTAAAATATTAACAATTCAAGTTAAAATTGTTTGTTTCTACGTGAAAAATAATAGCCAATTAAGCATTCCCATAACTCCATCCCATAATCATACTCAATAATCCAAATACCCAAATACTAATCACGAAATACTAATAATGAAATTCCTTGCACAATTAAAGTCTTCAATCTTCATCCTCTGCTTGTCGCCTCCTCTCACCTATGTCGTCTTCTGACATCTAGGAAGCATTGAAAAGATAAAGATTGTTGATGAAGTAATTTTCTTCTATTATTTCATCACACCTTGAGTATGTACAGAGGCGGTCTTCTTATACTAGAAAGGAAAACATTCTATTGGCTATTGTGCTGCTATACCTATAACTATATTTACAGCCGTGAGAACTGGACAAAAAATGCAAGGGAATAAAAAGGACAGTGACTTGCGTAGTGTATGTGCGCTACTGATGTGTGTAGGAGTGAGCATTCGGGTAATTCGGGCCGGATTTTCACTATTTGGGCCCGGCTCGAATTACCCGAAATTTTTTTTGCCTTACCCGGCCCGAACCCGAACTTTCAATTACCCGAACTTACCCGAACCGAAT
>JAOTIZ010000002.1:10755280-10780696 GCA_027123425.1 Erythroxylum panamense | reverse complement strand
GTTCTTGAGGGACTACCACAAACCCACATAACACATAGATTTCAAAATCTTGTAAGCTTGATGCCCAAAATGGCACATTCTCTTGAAAACTTGCTTTTCATAGGCTTATTATACCTTAAAAACCATTTTCAAAGGTATGGTTTCATAATCATGCATCATTTTAACGAATCATTTTTAAAAACAACTTTTCATAATCATCACACAACTCATGTATAAGTATGTAGCACAATCTTGCAACATTTAAAAACATCAAATGCATATGAATGAGGTAGTTGCAAAATTTATTTGCTGTCATTTCTTGACAAAAACTTTTATTGGCTTATTACTTAAAAGTGAAACCCATCTTAAAGTCCTTGATTGTGGCTTGTTCAAAAAGGCCTCTCTTCTTGCTCCTCTTTTCCTTCTTGATTCCCTTTTTAACATAAATACAAATCCCAAATCAATAGAAATTTCCAGATGAGAACCCAAAGAAACTAAAGTATAAAATTGATCCTAGAACCCTTAAACCCATGCATCTACAAGCTCTTGAAGCCAAAACTTTTCCAACAATCCAAACCCTTAAAATGCTCTTACCTCAAATCTTCTCTAAATGAAGAAATGTTTGGTTCAAAAGAAAGCTCTTATCTTTCTCTATATTTTTCCCTTCTTGGTCACTTTCAAAATCCATCTTGAAGGTTGAGAAAAATCAAAACCTAGCTCAAACCTCTCTTTTCTCTCTAAACTCACGACACTCTCTCTACCTTCTTTCTTATTTTTATGCTTGTTCTCTTTTTTCTTTCCTCACCAACATTTTTGGCTTCTAAAATGCAAGCCAATAAATTCCTCTTCCCATTTTGCCCCTCCTTCAAAGCCTTAAAGCCTTCCCACTTAAGTGGTCCCCCTAAAATATCCCTTATGCAACTTATCACTTTAACTTTAATCCAATTCACCTATATAACATAATCTCATTAACATTAGCATGCTACTTAAATCCAACGTACACTAATCTAGCAAGATCCTAAAATTATTCTAATCATGCTCGTTTATCATGAAAAAAAAATTGGGGGCTAACAATTCTTCCCCTCTTAAAAGAATTTTGTCCTCGAAATTCATACCTGAGTCACTGAAGAGTTGTGGATACTTCTCCTTCATGGTTTCCAAAGGCTCCTATGTGGCCTCCTCCACATAATGGGTTCTCCACAAGATTTTGACCAGTTGAATTGTCTTGTTCCTAAGGATCTTCTCCTTGGTGTCCAAAATCTCCACTGGAATCTCCTCATAACTTAGATCATCTCTCAACTGAACCTCAGTAGTCTGGATGATGTGGGAGGGATCCAACCTATAACTCCTCAACATGGATACATGAAAGACATCATATATCTGTGACAATTCTGGTGGCAGCGCGAACCTGTAGGCAAGCGGTTCAACCCTCTCAAGAATTTCATAGGGACCCACATATCTAGGACTCAACTTGCCCTTCTTGTCAAACCTCATAACTCCTTTCCAAGGAGACGTCTTAAGAAATACTTTCTCACCGACTTCATACTCCATCTCCCTCCGGTGTGCATCAGTATAACTTTTCATTCTATCTTATGCTACTTTAAGCCGTTGCTTAACCAAATTAACCTTGTCGACTGTCATTTGCAGAAACTCTGGTCCTATCAGCTTCTTTCTCCTTCTTCATCCCAACATATTGGAGTTCTACATCTTCTTCCATACAGTGCTTCATAAAGAGCCATCTAAATGCTTGAGTGGTACGAATTATTATAAACAAATTCAACCAATAGCAATGCTCGTCCCAAGCTCCTTTGAAACCCATCACACATGCCCTAAGCATTCCCTCAAGGGTCCGAATGGTCCTCTTAGATTGACCATCCGTCTGGGGATGAAAAGCCATGCTAAAATTTAACTTGGTTCCCAAAGCTTCTTGTAAACTTCTCCAAAATCTCGAAGTAAATCGAGGATCTCTGTCAGAGACTATGGAATCGGGAATCCCATGTAATCTTACTATCTCATCAATATACTTCGTTGCTAGTACGTGCAAAGAATCAAACTGTTTAATTGCCAAAAAATGGGTTGACTTTGTCAACCGATCTACAATGACCTATATGGTATCATGCTTCCTATAGGCCTTGGGCAAACCCATCAGAAAATCTATGGTTATCCTTTGCCACTTTCATTCAGGAATGGACAATGGCCTTAACTTGCCTGAAAGTGCCTGGTGTTTAGCCTTGCCTTGCTGACATACTAGATACTTACTTACATATTCTGCTACATCTCTCTTCATGCCTTTCCACCAGAAATGCTCTTTCAGATCTCTGTACATCCTGGTGTTACCTGGGTGCATGGCATAAGGTGCATTGTGTGCCTCATCTAGTATTTCATCCTTCACCTCCTTGATATCTGGAATACAAAATCTGTTCCCTACAACCTTAAGTCCATCATCCCTCACTACCACTTCAGATTTCTTGTCATTCTGAATTTCTTCTCGAAGCTTACTCAATTCTACATCTTGCGCTTGTAGCTCCTTAAATTTCTTCCTGAGTATTGGTCTCACTTTTAAAGTAGCAATAATACATTCAGGTTTCTCCTGTTTCAAACTTATCCTAAGCTTAACCATCTCCTCCAATAGCGGTAGGTAAACTATTTGAACATAAGCTATAGAGGATTTCCTGCTCAAGGCATCCTCTACCACATTCGCCTTTTCTGGATGGTACTCAATCAATAGATCTTAGATCTCTTAAACCCATGCATTTTCTAAGCTCTTGAAACCAAAACTACTTCCAAAAATCTGAAGCCTTAAAACACTCTTACCTCAAATCTTCTCCAAATGAAGAAATGCTTGGTTTAAAAGAAAGCTCTTATCTTTCTCTATATTTTTCCCTTCTTGATCACTCTCAAAATCCCTCTTGAAGATTGAGAAAAATCAAAACATAGCTCAAACCTCTCTTTCCTCTCTAAACTCACGAGACTCTCTCTACCTTCTTTCTTATTTTTGTGCTTTCTCTCTTCTTTTCTTCCTCGCCAACGTTTTTGGCTTCTGAAATGCAAGCCAATAAATTCCTCTTCCCATTTTGCCCCTCCTTTAAAGCCTTAAAGCTTTCCCACTTAAATGATCTCCCCAAAATACCCCTTATGTAACTTATCATTTTAACTTAATCCAATTCACCTATGTAACATAATCTCATTAACATTAACATGGTAATTGATTCCAACGTACACTAATCTAGCAAGATCCCAAAATTAATCTAATCATGTTCATTTATCAAGAAAAAAAATTTGGGGGCCAATAGCCGCGGTGAACCTTTCTAAAGGCGTCTTCGCCATGGCGAAGAATGACTTACGCCTCGGCAAACTTTTCTTGAAGGGTCCATGGAGATAATCCCATGGGTTCGCCGCGACGAACTCTCCTTTGCTGTCATGCTGAGATTTATTTATTTATTTATTTATTTTTATATAAATGTGATACTTTCTACGTTTCTTTCACACCACCCTCTCACGACTGTCCCGAACAGTCTTCTCAGAATTCGTCTCAAGACCCGAGTCAAATATTGTTTAGTATCTAAATCGATTGTTGGGCTCCGAAAACGGGGCCCAACAATAATCCTAGGATTGATCATTGGAAGGCTACAAAGAAAGTGTTTAGATACCTTCAAGGAATAAAAGATTACATGCTCATTTATAAGAGGTCTGATTATTTAGAAAGGATTGGATAATCATATTCATATTTTACTGGGTGTGCTGATAGTAGAAAGTCATCATTTGGCTATTTGTTCCTATTAGCTAAAGGGGCAATCTTATGGAAAAGTGTCAAATAATCTATCATTGCTTCATTCACTATGGAAGCAGAATTTGTAGCTTATTATGAGGCTACAATTCATACATTATGGCTATGAAAATTTACTTCAAGGCTTCGGGTTGTCGACACAATAAGCAAGCTGCTAAAAATTTATTGTGATAATTCAGCAGCATTTTTCTTCTCTAAAAATGACAAATATACCAGAGACGCAAAATACATGAAATTAAAGTATTTTGTTGATAAAGAGGAGATTCAGAAATAAAAAGTGTATATAAAACATATTAGGATGGATCTCATGGCTACAAATCCTCTAACTAAAGGTTTACAATCAAAGACATTAAAAAAAACATGTGCTTAGGATGGGTCTTGGTTGTATTAATGATTGATAATAATGTTTGATAGTAATGTTTTAACACTTTTGAGCTCAATAATAATATATTTCTGAATTTTATATTTCTTATTCCTTATGTTTATATATACCTGATTGTTTGAATAAGAAATTTGTATCTATTTTCATAATAAGGATAAGGATTGTGTGTTGTTTATATGCAACTTATGAACCTACACATAATACGTTCTTAATGTAGTGGTATATAGAAGGAGTATTGACTATACTGTGTATGACTGTCATAAACCACATTATATGATTTGTTATGTTGAGGCTCTTATGATGTTAACGGTTTATAAGATTTAATTTTCTGCTAGCCTTATATTATACTATTAAATTTAATGATGTAATATTCGGCCAAATGAGAGAATGTAAAAAAATGGCCTGATGTTATGACCCATATTTTTTATAGGCCCATAATAAATTTGGATTAAGGTTTTTCTTAATTTAATAATATATTAAATCTTAATCATTAATTTAGTACTTGATGGACGTACAAGATTTAATGTTAACAGATATATAAATTAGTCCTCTCTCCACCCTAATTGAGTATGTAGACACAAATAAAATACAGAACGAATGTATTTGGCTATACATCAAACTATCTGCTATAGAAAGAGGATTAAGAGAGAGAGAAACTAGTTCGTGATTATTGAAAACTCTCTCAATATCATGTTGAATTCTACTCAAGGTAAGTGATTTATTCACTTCATCTATATGGTTATTATTATATTCAAGATCTTAATGGACGTAAATGATTTATTTATGAATTTATGTGTTGATGTTTGAATATTAAGTATAAAACTTAGTTTTTCCTAGTTTAAGTGAGAACAGAAAATAGAAGTTTACAATAATCTTACAAATAAATTTTATTTTAATAGAGGAATAAAAAGTATTGCCTTAACATTTATTAAGAAAGAAGTGGAAGAACTTTCAATTTTAAAATCAACCTTTTTTCAGTTTAAAATTAGGCCTTATCGGTATCATTTCAATTTAAAATGATCATCAACCAAAAGTAGGAATGCAAGCTACTCTCCATTGGAGAAAAGAACACGGAGAGATCGAGAGGATGCAGGTTTACCCTACAATAATAACAATACCCAGTATAAATCTCATTGAGGTACGAGATCTCGGGAACTCTAATAGTATGTAGCCTTATCCCTAATTAATAAAAAGACTATTTTCAAATGACTCACATGATGCAATGATTTACTTAGAATATGGACTCAAAAGCAAACTATATAATAAGGACATAACAGAGAAGATTAATATAAAGATGTTCACTACAAAGAACTCATCAATTTGAGAAGCTTTTGAGAAGAGGGTATGCGGTCCTATATCAAGGATAATCTATCAACAATATTGGCACATCATTCAACCCCCAAAAGTGATCACATAAAAGTATTAAAACATAGAACCTGAAAATTTTCCAAGTAATAAAGAAAACATACCAAACGGATAGAATTAGAAGAAATGTTGCGAAAAACAGAATTTTTTGGAGAGTTGCAGCAAAATATCCATTGACTCAAATACACACGTCAAGCTTGTCATAAGAGTCACATATTATTGAGTACCTGTTTGGATGAGCTTATATCAATGGAGCTTTTGTCAGTAAAATTTTAGAAGAGCTTTTCTAAATAGCCAATTGATTGTTTGACTGTCAATTAAAAAAATAACTTTTTTGAAAGAGCTTCATACAGTAGATTGTTTGGCAATATAAAAATAAAAAACACTTTTATTAATTTTAACTATATTTTATTTTGTAATAAAAATTATTTATGAATATAAATATCATTTAAGGTATATTAAACAATATGCAAAACACAATCTATTAATTATTATATAATTTTCAACCATATGAAAAATAAATGAAAATATATCTAATCAAATCTTTTATATGGATTATAACATAAGTAAAAATAATATCAAAAATAAATATTAAAACATATAAAAAAAATCAAATAATATTATATAAACCCCAAAATAAACATGAAAATAAGTTTGTGAGTATTGTGAAAATTATGTGTAAAACATAAGGATGAAAGAAACTAAAAAATAGACTCATTAATTGATCTAAAAAATCTGACTGCCAAAAAAGCTATACCTGCTAAAAAATATTTTTTTATTTTATAACTAAACACTTATTTTTTTTAAAAATAATTTTTGTGGTTAAAAAATACTTATTTATCCTCAAAAAGACTCAACCAAATGAGATAGCAACGTAGCCTCTTGTCCGATTAAGATACATGCATAGATATTATGAGCTGGTCTTGGGCCTTAACTGGAACTGAAAGGACTGTTGGGATTGGGCTGTATTTGGCGTCGGCTCCCATTTATGTTTGTAGGTGCGTATGATCACTTGGTTGTTGCTTTCAATGCTTCTTATTCCAGTTCTTTTAAAAGATAATTTTTCTCATAATTTCTCAAACCCCTAATCTTGAATCTGAAATCTGTCATCAGATTCTTAATTTTTCGACAAGTTCCCGAATCCCCACCGTCCTCCTCTTACTCTTATCGCCTCTCTGTAGGCTTCGTTGTCTCGCTCTTTCCCTCCTTTGAGGTAAGTTCTGCTCTTCTTTTCCTTTTCTTTTCTCTTTTCTACATCAATGCATTATAACGAATTTTGGCTTTCACTAAAACGAAATTAGGCTCTTTTAGAAATTGGGCCAGTGTTCTCTTTCCAATCCCCAGCACCGGTACCATTCCTTTCCAGCTCTTTTGCATCCCTATTTGTCTGAGTTCACCTTCGACTTTGTAGTTTTTTACCACCCAATTTTGGCATTTAGGTTCAGTTCTTTCTACTTTTTGCTACCTATCAATTTACATTGTCTCTTGCTTCTTTATATCCTGTTCCGTACTGTTTTAGGAATTTCTTTGTGACTATCGTTTTTGGTGTTCTTTTCGATTTTGTTCACTTTTCTTTTTCATTGTGGAAAATGAACTGAAGGTGTGATAACAGAATTGTCTTTTTTTAAAAGGAACCTTTTTGTTTCTTGGGATTTAGGGATCCGCGTGGAATTGGTAGAAGAAGGTTACCCCCTTTTTGGTTGTGTTCTATTCGTAGCTATGTCGGTCACGGCTGGTGTTAGTGATACTGCATTAGCAGTTAGGGAGAAGCTTAGAGGTAAAATTGGTTCAACCAAAGTTAAGAGATACTGGCCTGGAAAAGCCCCTGAGTGGGCTGATGAGGCGGATGAAGATGGGGACATTACAATGGCTAGGGCGGCTGCTGTTGAGAGGTATTTCCCCAGTCAAGATGATTCTGATGTTGCGCGACGGGATGACCCCAGACTGCGCCGTTTGGCTGAGAGTAGGATTGATAACCGTGATGAAGTGAGGGCGGAGCATCGCCGAATCCGGCAACCTGAGATTGTTTCCAGAGATGAAGAAGAATACCAAAGGCAAGAAGGCTTGGATGTGGAAGAAGAGGATGAGGAAGCGTTGGAGGAAAGGAGGAGGAAGATTAAAGAGAAGTTACTTTTGCGTGAGCAAGAAGAAGCTGCTCTTCTTCCTGAAGAAGAGGAGGAGGAAGCTGAGGAAGAGGAGGAAGAGGAATCGGAGTATGAGACTGACTCTGAAGAGGAAACTACGGGAATTGCGATGGTGAAGCCTGTGTTTGTGCCAAAGTCAGAGAGAGATACCATAGCTGAGCGTGAGCGACTTGAAGCTGAAGAACTAGCTCTTGAGGAAAAACTAAGGAAGAAATTGGAGGAGAGGAAGGTGGAGACGAAACAAATTTTGGTTGAGGAAATTCAGAAAGAAGAACAAATACAGAAGAACTTAGAAATGGAGGCAAATATTGCTGATGTGGATACAGATGATGAAGTGAACGAGGCAGAGGAATATGAAGCTTGGAAGGTGAGAGAGATTGCAAGAATCAAGAGGGATAGGGATGCCCGTGAGGCAATGTTGAAGGAGAAGGAAGAAGTTGAGAGGGTCAGAAACATGACAGAGGAAGAGAGGAGGGAATGGGAGAGGAAGAATCCTAAGCCCGCCGCAACTTCAAAACAGAAGTGGCGGTTTATGCAGAAATATTACCACAAGGGTGCTTTCTTCCAGGCTCAGTCTGATGACCTCTCTGCAACTGTCGGAACAGATAATATTTATAGGCGTGATTTCTCTGCTCCAACAGGGGAAGATAAGATGGACAAAACTATTTTGCCCAAGGTTATGCAAGTCAAACACTTTGGCCGCAGTGGAAGAACAAAATGGACACATCTTGTCAATGAGGATACTACCGATTGGAATAATCCGTAAGTTCACTTCTGCAAATTGGTTTTGGTTAATAATTTCATTTTTTGCTTTCTTTCTCCATTCTTCTCTTCTCCAAGCAGTTGTCTCCAGATCTGATCTTCTGCTCCTTAATTGCCACGAATAATGTGATTTGCTTGTGGTTTATTTTGTTTTAGCTTATCTTGAGATTTGATCTAAAATAGCTATGGAGCGATTAAACTGGGTGAAGCATCGAGTTTGAACAAAGAAACGTGATGGTGCATAGTTAAAAACCAAGATGCACCCTTTGCATGATTTTTAATTTATGTTTCAAACTGCAGATTAACTAAGGCTCAAGTTCCGATCTTTACATGTAGTCACACGTGGGTGTCGTAATTTGAGTTAGAAATGAGTTCTTGCCAGTGGGAGAAATTGAGCCCCTTTTCTGAGGAATTCTTGTTTGGTTAGAAAAACAAAGTTTGAACAACGGTCTTAAGTTGGTTGACTGGCTACTTCGTTGTAGGGTATTATATAGTGCTAATGAATTTTTATCTCCATTCCTACATTTCTGATGTTTTATGGTGGGCCAAGCTACTAAACTATAGATTCACAGTAGGCACGTAGAAATAAGACCTATTTATGGCTTTCTTTAACTTGTGATGTTTGTTTTCAAAGAAGGATTTTTTTTGTTGCCTTGAAATCTTCAATTTGACTGTTGTTTGAAGTAGTTGATAGACATTTTTGAATAAGTTTCCACTAATAATTTATCGGAATTCTGTGCCTTCTATCCCTTTAAATGTATCATTGCGAGTTGCATATTGGTTACTGAATCTGTTCTTGATGTCTGTTCTGTAGGTGGACATTTAATGATCCTCTTCGGGCAAAGTACAACGCAAAAATGGCTGGGATGAATACGTCAATTGATAAACCCAAAGGAAATAAGAAATTGAAGGATTGGGACAAGCACTAAGTTATGAACTGTTGCGTAGCTCAAGTAGGTAGGCAGTCTTTTAGTTGTATTCTTACGGTGGAATATAAGGAGCCCTAGTTGGAAATCTCGAAGGCGTTTGTAGTCCTATACTTGTATGCATGCCTATTTCAACTTTCCAAGAAATGCAAATTCTCGTAAATTTTGGTGTTTGCATATACAGATTTTCAGTCATATCAGAAATTTACATATATTGATGCGGGGAATATCGCTTCAAACCTTTTCGGTCTGCTTCCTTACTTAACGAGAAGTTGATCTCTAGTATTATGTTTTCCAATAGAAATTTTGTACGACTGCATTTATTGGAAATAAGCTTCAAGAGCTGGCTCCTGTTCACTACATCTATCCTGTAAATTCCGATCTCTCTGATATCCGTTAAGCTATATTGAAGTGAAGAATAATCGTCATACCATTCCAGTGCTGTCAATTTTGTAATGGTCAGTTAATGCATCTTCAAGTCGTTCGTTTTGTCTCGCTAATCTCACAATCCAAATAAACCCTGAATTACTACTAAGTTGTGCGTCCATGGCAGCAATAAAAATATAAAACGAAAAACCAAATCAGGCCGAATTGCATTAAAAGGCCCATTCAATTGCTTCTAATTAGGGCTTCTTCGGCCTATATTTCAGGTCAATCTCTTCTTCTCCCATGTCCCCTTCTCAATCATTGTATTGTCTGTTCGGTTTTACCTCCAATGGTTCAGTCCTTTCTCATTTTATGAAGTTTGATGTCCATGGCAGAAGAAGACTCAAAGCCCGAATCTACCCTGCCTGCTTCTCCCGTACTCTTTCTTTCTCCGCCTATATATATAATTATGTACTTTTATGTATTTATCCAATTGAATGCGACTTAGATTGGTGAATTTTCTGTGGTTATGAGGATTCATGTCAACGTTGATGATTTCTGGGATTTCTCGGATAGGGCTGATTATCATAGGCCTGTTAGGGTAGACGCGCATGGAAGGGTTATCGGCGGACATTCACTTCGTAGTTTTTTGAATTGTATGTAAATATAACTGATAGGACACTGATTTATGTCTTCGGTAAAAGATTGATTTCCCCCTTTTTGAAATAGTATTTTAAGCGCATTCAATGGAAAGCAAACTGTGATTGTGTGACTAGCTGTTTCTTGAACTGGATGATATGAAATAATATGTTTCGAAAGCTCATTTAGTTGATTTTTAGATGATATCACCATAACTATGTATGAGGTTATGATTGTGATAATATGACCAATGATCGGGTCACTAACTTGAGAGGAGTTAATCATTGCGACTAACTTAAGGGGAGTTGCGCCCTTTTATTTTTTGCTAGGGATGTTGACTGTATTGATTTTGGTTTATGCAATAGATTGTGGAGGTCCTGTGCAAAAGTTCACGTAAGACTAGCCGCTTTGCAGTGGGTAGCAAGGCAGGATTTGCCGTTTCTCTGATAAACAGAAAGTTGGAGGATGGTGCCCCCTTTGCTTTGTACATTGAAGCAGTTAAGGATGGGGAAGAACCTATAAGTTTTGGCCCTGATGCAGTTCTTGTGAATTATGGTGATGGTTGGAAGTTACAAACAGTTACCGAGTTGGATTATGGTTGTAAGTCATTCCTCTTGTCATGTCTGATGTTCTGTTAAGCAGCTATTGAATACAGCAGTAGGATGTTGGGTTACTAATATCTTTTTTTTCTTTCTAAAAGCAGGTATTAGGAAAAAGGAGCATGTTCAGCTGATTCCAACACCGATCCTTAATAAAGTGGTACGAGTTCTAAAATTCTCTGGGCTGAATTTACGTTGAGTGTTTTGCCTTATTAAACATTTTTAAATTCCATTCTCCAAAAGATTTTCTTGAGAATATTTCCGTCAGGAGCACAATAAAGTTAGAAATTAACTGCTTGGTCAGCTGTTAGTAGCACAACAAAAAAAATTTGCATGCTTTTTCAAAAACTTGGACATGCGCTGAAATTTTTCTTAGACAATCAACAATTTATTTATTAGGCTCTTAGTAGACTTCAAGTTGGCCTTGGTTGCTAGAATCTTTCCTTTCTGCTTGATTTAGCTCCCGTTCATTAGACATTATGTTGCCTGGACTGACCTTTAAAAGGATCCTTTTGTTCCAAGTTTTTGCTAGCGCTCTCTCTTCTGCTTTCTGCCTCTGAATTTGATAGCTCTTCTCTCCTATTGTATCTTTAGGCCTATATAAACATTGAATAAATTAATTCAAACGGTCATATCTCTCCTTATCTTCAATGAATTCTTCTGTTTGCACTTGTTTGCAAATGTACTTGTTGGTTTACCAATAATACTCAACTTGGCATTTTTGCATAAGCTACATCTTAAATATTTGTTCAATAATTTCCTAGTTCAATGCTCAAGTGAGCAAAAATTAAACATAAGGTGCCTACACTGCCATACAGCACGATTTTGACAATCTTGACTTGCTTCCAAAGTTGACTTAAATCTATTTTGGGCTTAAGCCTGATCTTCTGGAATTTGAGGTTCTAAGGCTGGTATTTTGTGAACAAGGCTAGCAGTTATTTCATCATTTTGGTGTTATTATGGTGTTTATTTCACTTCCTTATATTGGAAATCTTTGATTACACTTTTCTCACCTGAGATAAATCGAATCTCCCTCTTTCTCCTCAGCGGACGTCTGATGGTACGCATAGTACGAAGGCAATTGTCAAGCCAGGAATCAGCTTTTTGTACATTGCAAAAATATTGGTAGCCTTTGGGTTGATTTTTGTCCTTGGTGCAATTTTCACGTTGGCTCTTGAGAATCTTCCCAGACTGTTACTCTTTGTTAATACATTGACATAATGTTCTATTGACTATTCAGAATATATGCGATGGATTTAACATGTTATTTACTAGACCAGTAATTAGATGAGAGGCTTCTATAAAACTATAAGGTGCTATGCGTTAGTATTACGCGGTGAAAGTTACACCAATGAAAGTTCATGGGTTTGTGCATACGAGTTGTGGAAGAAAATTGATGGTGGAAGATGGGGAACTACTAGATTAACATCAAAGCCAAAGACTATGCTCAAAAACCTGAACATGGCTTTACCGTTCTAATGAACTCTGTACCTGATGCAAATTCTCCTGTTTGGTTTACCGTGGCATTTTGAAAGAATTTACTTTGTTGTTGGAATAGTTACAAAGATGTGTAGCATGTGCTATAAAGCTTCGTGCGGTTAATTGATGTGTTTATTGTAGTCTATCGCTACACTGGGTGGGTGAATGTGTTTCTTGCAGAAAGCCCCACGTGCTTGAATTTTGACGTTCCGAACTGCATGGCAATGCTAACTGTGGCTTTTAGTGTCTGCTATTGCAAACTAAAGGACTCCTTGAAATTATGTCTTCATTTTAGGGCTCCTATGGACTTCATGTAGTTCATGCTCATTACCAATTTCAAGCATCAACATGTTGACAGCTTAACTTAGCATCGACTTGAAACTTATACTTGGAAAATATTGAATTTTTTTTATATAGATTTATGTACAATAATTAAGTCCATTTTTAAATCTCTGCCCACAGTACTGTTGATAGAATAATAGATAATAAAAAAATTTGAAATTTATTAATAATTAGAAAATCTCTTAAAAGGATCAAATTTGTCAGTATACATAATTTTAATTTTTTTGAAAAATCGGATTTTACTATTAAAATTGAAGAAAGATATACCTTTGTTAAAATCTATACTATAAATAAGTAAAAACTTTAATAAAAAATGATTAAATATGTTCATATTTAAGAGATGTTTTATGATTTTCTAAAATGATTTTAGGAGAGCCACACCTCAAAAGCTAGCTTATGATGGCAGAGAGCTCAAAGTCCTTACAAATCCTATATCAATTTTGTATTTAATCAATATGAGATTCAAGTCTCATACCTTGCAATTAGATCAAACCGTAATATTCGTTCCCCCATAAGAACCAATGTCCTCATTGGTCACGACCATGTTGGTCACAACTGACACTTTCAAGTCGCCACTCCATGGGTCACCACTCTAAGACCGGCTCTGATACTAATTGATAAGGCCTTTAGGAGAGTCACACCCCAAAAGCTAGATTATGAAGGTTGTCCAAAGTCCTTATAAATCCCATATCAATTTTGTATTTAATCCATATGATATTCAAGTCTCATACCTTTTAATTAGATCAAACCGTAACATTTTCATTATTTTCTTTTAAATTTAGGAGAATCTAACATTTAATAATGGTCCTATTTCCTTTTCCTTTTCGTTTTCTTGTTATCCAAACATAACAATTTTCAAGGGCTAAAAATATTTTAGATTTTTGTAATATTAAAAAATGAATATAAGATCAATTCCTTTACAGTTAATTTACAAAATTTACTAGAAAGTCGTGAATAAAACTTTTTCTTTCGAAATCTTAATAAATAGTCATAAAGGTAAAATCATATTCTTACAAACTAATTTGATAAAATCTAATACTATAATACCAAAATCAAATAAATGACAATATAGAACTCTTCCATATGAGTGGGTTCTTGAAGGAGTAATAAGAGTGGCTCATGGCTCAAATGCTCAGCCCAAATCATAATACTGATAAACAAATGCAACCATAGAGAGACACAGAGAGCATCCTTAGACACACAAACATCTTTAATTTGCAGACTATTTACATCTTTGCACAAATATTACACTGAGGCGTCTTTTGGTCTCCGCTTAGAAAGAAAATATACAACATTTGGGAAGGGAGGTTTTTTATACAGCAAAGAGATTCTGCTGTAAAAACCACAATAAGATGGTGCAATGTGCAATCCATTCTAAGCTAAGCTAAGCTATCAACAGAGCTCCGATATATTTCATCGGCATGCGCAGCAGGAACATAGACTGCATCCTGTAGTGAGCTATGAGTTCGCCCATAAAGCGCATAAACAAACACACCGATTAAGAGCCATATGGAAACACGGGTCCACGTAGCAACACTGAAAGTTTGAGAGACCAAACGTGGTATATCAGAACTAAGATGTTGTGTCAGATAAAATTTTCCATGGCCAAATCTCAGTTAAAAATTCAAGCATGCACATCAAATGGATTCTATACATGGTAACTTGCAACTATAGCTTAATGTCTACTCACCCCAAATTTATAAGCAGGTAGCTGTTAATGAGAATGCAGATGATCGGAAGGAGTGGAACAAATGGACAAATAAATCCTGCAAGGAGATCAGAATTTCATTTCTTAAATTAGCTTAAAACTCATTAGAAACTCACATTTAACTAGTTTGACGCTATTAAAGCATTAGGGATAAATAAATTATACATTATGTTTCTCATATACAATTACATGCACTAGATGAAACAATATAATCAATACTTGGTTTAAGCATGAAACTATTCTTTACTGCAACATCACTGCCTTAAGAAATTTAGGGACACTGTACACTCCTGCAGATACGAAGGCAAGAACCAAGTCTCTGCAGATTTGACATATGTATCAAGTGAGGACGCATATGCCAAAAGCTGACATGGGATTTCAATTTTGTTTCAAGAAAACTAACTGCATCAATCAAACAAGTGAAAAAGGGAGAAGAATGAGTACCTCCAGTATGGCCAAAGCTGTGCCTTGCATCATCTTGTTCTATACAGGTCAATACAGCAAGACCAAACAGAAGAAGAAGACCACCAACCCCACACGATGCAAAACGAAGAAGCCTGATGGATGAAACATGAAGCTAATTAATCTCAGGAAGAAAGCAGAAGTATGCAGTTGGATGTGGCCATTAGCCCATACTACAGAAGCACCAGACTGCAGAAGCAGTATAGCTGAGTCTTAAACTTCAATCACAGAAAAATCTCTCTGAGTTTAAAGTTGTGGCTATCCACAATTGAAAAAACAAAATTCATAAAGATAATTCAGTATTACCCTTATCAATGTCCTTGCTCAAGTATTCAGTACAACCATAGCCAATTAATGCTTAACTCAGAAACATGGTTAAAATACATCTACCAACCTTGGAAGACTTGTATCTGAAGCTGCATGTGTAAGCACTAGTGCCCCAAAACATGTGAATGCTATGGTCCACCCAGCAACTTTTCGTCTGTTTTCTTCATTTAGGACAACTGAAATGATAAAAGAAAAGATGACAATTAGATGTGGTAAGACTGAGGCCAACCATTAAATTACACGGAATCTGCTACATAGACCTTGCGATACAATACAAGATGCATCAAGAATTATTTTACAGCCACAATTTCCTTTGCATACTTTGATCAGCATATCTGAGATGCCTGAGTGGACCAAAGAAAGTTTTGCATTGGAAAGACCCCAATTTTAATGCTTGTATACTATCATTCACTTTCAAAACTTTGCATTGGAAAGACCCCAATTTTAATGCATGTATACTATCATTCACTTTCAAAACTCAGTTGATTACAACTCAGTTTATAAAGATACAGGATTATATATGTACTTTTAAGTTTAGGCATAAGAGAATAAATTAATCATGCAGATAAAGTTAAGTCACAAGAATTGGTATGCGATTCATTTGCAGCATTTGTTTCTTTCATATAGGGTTCTACTAATTGATATGTTTGCACACATAATTGAAATTCAAGTTCCTACTTGGTTGATTCTGGCTCTGCCTATGATGAAAATTGAGAACTTTTCTTTATAGATCTATTCAGCTTAAATGCCTCGTTGAAAGGTGTACAGCAGGTTTTTATCAAGAACAAATATTAGCCCAATAGGGAGTATAGAGGCATTCACATAGGAAAATGCACAAATGTCAGATCTCTTCCTCTTCCTTCAGATGGTGGATTAAATTTAACATGGGGATGTGCTCATATTAGCAAAAAGATCTCGGAATCCATAAACATTCCAGAAAATGCAAGTAAAGGTGAAAGAACCTAAAGAAACTTACAAATTGCTTGAACTTCCTTTTTGACAATTGCAGGGTATTCAACTTTTGCATTCTTTTTGCATAGTAAAGGTAAAGAGCCATCATTTGTCCCTTCAATATTGTGGGTACCCTGACTGAACCGCAATGACACAGAATCAATTGTTTCCTGAAGTGAGGATGGAAACGGCACCTCATCTGGTGGGACATATCTCAGTATCAGTACAGAAATTGCAACCATGGTGAAAGCAAGAAGGGTACCAACACTGACCTGCAAAAAAGCATCACCAAGAAGAGCTTAATAGACAAGCATATATCAACCCATAAGCATATTTAAATATCTAGTTGGTCATAATAAGGGAGAAGTAGATCTCCAGTTTCCCTGGACCATGTGATTGGAAGGGGCATTATCCACCCTTACATGGGTAGGCTATAGAGGGGGGATATTCAATTGTGCTTCCTTCTTAGCATTAATCCAAGTACATGATTTGCTACACTATTTGAGAAATGATCCTTGACTTTCTGTAATTTGGAGGGCTTCGTGAGTGTGAAGAAATGGAATACTAAGTGATGATGACAAAAACTTACCATCCCAGCCAGCTGTGAAACATCCATGAAAAATGCCAAGATTGCAGCACCAAAACCAGTAGCCAATGTACTCTTCACTGGTACTTGAGTACTTCTATTAACATCCGAAAAGAAAGGCGGAAGCAATCCATCTCTAGACATTGCCATCAAAATTCGTGGCTGACAGACCACAAGGTAATTGGCAAGTCAACACGGAATCAAATTAAATAATATGTCAACCAGAAAGAAAAACAAAGAAAGCCAATCAGTCAAGAGGACATAGCCTCCCTCATATCTAGATCTTGTGTCTCATTCAAAACTAAAAGTAGCCCTGCTAATATTTGTTGGATCCTGTGACGATCAAAACTTGAAGTTAAAGAGATAGAGACTTCAGCATCTTCCACCTTTTCTCCTCCTTTCAAACTAAGATGAGTGGAAAGGATATCCAGTGACAGCATAACTTCCACAAGTATTTATTCTATAATCATGCCCCACTGCCCACCGTGCACATATTTTCCTAAGCATGTGCTTGCTGGCATCTTAATCTAGCCATTAACACAAGCTTGCAATCTTTCTTCCTTGATATATGTTGTTGAGACTTAATGTAATAGCTTTTACTCAATATTACAATGGCTAAGATAATCCAGGCAGCTATTACAGTGTTCTTTTCGTCACTAACTTCAGGCTCTCTCTCAATGCAAGATAGGGTACCAAAATAAACTCCGACATTGAAGTTAGAACTTTAAGTTCTTAGCAAGGCATTATAAGGCAAAGTATATGGTTTTGTCAACATTTAATGCTGTAATAGGCTTCTTGTTACTCTTACATAAATAGAGCTCTTTGTAAATACAAATTGAAGTTCAACTTTTGGTAAGTAATCAAAAGGATCAAAAATATCATTTCATCAAGAAAACTGATAATCATAAATTAGAAAACAGTACAAGGACCATGGATCAGTCATTAGGTACCATGCAGTCAATAATAAGAATTGGTGAAAATTCAAAATTTACCAAAAAGTATTTAAAACAGCACATACTGTTGTTGTTGGAAAAAAAAACATACAAAATCGCTTTAATTACCTGAGGAAGTAATGAGCCCATCAATGTTGAGCAAAGAGCCATAACAGCTCCTGCAGTAATTATGTACCTGGAATTACCACAAGGAAAATGAACCTTTAACCAAACATCATACATGATAAAATTAGCTCCAACGAGAAATAGAAAAGCAAAGGTAAAATGAAGCTCAATCGGTGACCACTTCAAAAACTTACGCTGCCCATTGCATGCCATGGCTAGCAAATGCTGAGGAGATGGGAGTATCAGGATTCATTGCATGATAAGGTACCAGACCAACAATGACAACAGAGACGAGCATGTATAAACCACAACATATAGATAGTGCAAACCCTATTCCCATTGGCAAATCTCTCTGAGGATTCTTTACCTGTCAAATAAATTGTGACATACATTTGCAAATTTAAACTTTCAAAGTTATGGTGCTGCTAATGGAAATAAAAGTATGCATAAATGAGGGAAATTGGAAAAGGGCAGTACAATGCACATACTTCCTCAGCAGTGCTGGCGACAGAATCAAAACCTATGTATGAAAAGAAGACTGTAGCAGACCCTGCAAGCATCCCATCTACCCCAAATGGGAAATACCTGCAAGCAAACCACATTAGATTAGCCAACCTCTGTTCAAGAATGATAATTCAAGAGAATTCTTTAGCATGAGATGCCTATTACCCAGTAGGAAGTTTGTAACCAGCCCATCCAGTCTTGAAACCGAGATAAGTACCAGCTATTATAACAAAGAGCATGGCACAAACGTTCACGGTTGTTACAACACCTTGAGCCACTGTACTCTGTGAAATAGATTTCATTCAAGTAGTGTGAGAAGAAAAAAAAGGAAAAAGAAAAAGCAGAAGCAAACAAGTTCCATACAGGGACGGAATAAAAATGACAACAAGGAAGTTCACTTACCTCCTTGATACCAACACACAACAGCCCAGTCACAATAAATACTAGAATTGCAGCACATGGATCAACCACAACATCAAGCCCAGGAATATGTTGACGGGCTAAAAATGCAGGCAGACTGTCTGGACCTCCAAACAGTAAAGCCTAAATGCATACAAGCAGTGCAAATATTAAACCAACAGAACAGCACAAAGCTTCTCCACCATTAAAACTTAACATGAGAAATCCTTGGCCCTCAGTTTCACACATAGAGTAAATTGAAAGTGAATACTCGCGGACAAGTATTTAGTAAAACATTAACAAAACACAGAAAGAGTTCAGAACAGACAAATTCACTGTACCAGATTAGGGGATATGCCACGGGCAACTGCTGATCCACCAATTGTGTATTCCAATATTAGAGCCCACCCAATCAACCACGCAACACTGCACATAGCCATTTGATAAATTACAACAAAAAAAAAAAGGCAAATAGATAATTGCTTGCACAATGATATATCCATTTGTTGAACTTAAATTGTGAAGAAGTGAACCTAAAGTTGATGGAATAATCATCCTATTAGAAAAAGGACAAAATAAGTCAAAATCCTAAGTTAAACTTGCATCCCAACCATGCGAGAGGGCTAAAATACTTACAATTCTCCGACACATATGTAAGAATAATGATATGCACTGCCAGCAGATGGACATCGACTTGCAAGTTCTGCATAACAGAAGGCAGAAAGAGCAGCAGCAATTCCAGCTATCAGAAAGGAAATTGTAAGAGCTGGTCCAGAATGCTCTCTGGCCACTGTTCCGACAAGAATATAAACTCCAGCTCCAATTGTTGAGCCCACACCTGATCAGATAAGTTCAAAAGAATTCAGTTTTAAGCTATCAAAAAAGAAAGGGCAGATCGGTATCTTGCAATTGGTCAGTCAAATTCTTCAGCATACATAAATAACCATCTCCTGATGCTACCAATAAAGAGAATTACGTAGACAAGGTCAATCTCCAACTAGTATTAAACATCCAAATGTTTCCTCTATCCATGTTAAGTAGAAAAACCTGAATACCAAGATAAATAGTTGATATCTACTGTAATCAACATTTATCGCCTCACAGGCCCTTAAAATTAAAATTGTCAAACAGTGAACCTTAAGATCGCAAAATCACAAAAGCAATGATACGTAAACACAAACCCCAATCAAACTTCAACTGAATCAGGACAAGAGAAGGCGAAATAAAGATGAAGAAGCAAGAGACCTACCTATTGCTATAAGGTGAAGAATCGATAACTCTTTTGCTAACTGGCAGTGCCCGTGAGCTTTAACATGAACAGAATCAACCTGTTTTCTCCTTATCAAACCCCTAACACAACCTCCCCAGACACCGGTTCCACCATCCGTTTGCGAATCAATGAGAAAACCCATCAAATTTCCTAACTTTTGCCCTACTATGAACCCCCCAACAAATTATATGAAAAACCACGACAATCCCAAAAATTTTTTGCAATTCTGTGAGTAATTTACAAAATAGGTATTCCCTATGCCCAAAATATACAGAAACGAATGTTTTCAGTCTCTTGAAAGTATTCTGTTATACACAGAAGCGAAAAGAAATAAGAGAGAGATCTTAATCCCAGAACAGCCCTCCTTCCCTACGCAATAAAAGAACTTGGAGGACCTGATTCTCTGACAATTCCAAGAGGGAAGGGGGCAAATTCTGAAGAGATCTATATGCTAGTGTTCGATAAGAGAAAATAAAATATAACGCAAAAGAAAAGAACTTGGGTTATACTTTTATAGCGGAATCGGACGACTCTCCCCAACTGGTGTGACTCAACTTGGATTAGATACTCTGCCGCTTGCTTTTTTTAATCATGTATGGGACACGGCCCACACCTCTCTTTCGTTGTAATAGATTCTACTGGGGCTCACAAGTCATAATTTCTTTATTCAATGATTATTTACTTGTTTTTTTTAATCATTATTTGTATGTAACAGAAAACAGAGCAGCCTCTGTTATTAGTTATTATAGCCTTTTTGCTTACTCTGTTTTTTTTAATCATAAGTTTTGGCAATTAATGAAGTATATTAACTTAGCTCATAACATATCATATCAACTAATTTGACCAGCGAATAATTTAGAGATATTTTTGTAAACTTAGTTATTTAGTATAAATTGTTTATGTGCTAAATGACTTATGAGAGTATGACTTTAAAAAATATTATAAACTATTTTGTAGAATATTAAAGAAGGTTCATTTTTCATAATTAATAAATGAAAAAAATATATCAAAAGTAGTATTATCTAGAGTTTTTTGTAATTCTAAAATTGTATGTATTTTTAAATTTTTTTGGTAGATCAAATTTAGATTAGCATAATATAAAAAAATAGGAGTCAATTTTGTAATTAACTACGATTAAAGTTTTTTTAGTAAAGAGAGAAAGATATAACCAAAATTTCAGTAAAATTTTGAGGACTAATTTAAATAAACTATTTTCTTTAGAGAAAGAAATTATAATAGAAACTCAAAAGAGTAATAGAAAGTTATAGGTGAACAATTACACTATTTGCAAAATCGAGAATATAAGTGAATAACTATGTTGTTTTCTTCCATGAACTTAAA
Organism: Erythroxylum panamense; assembly: GCA_027123425.1. Lineage (NCBI taxonomy): Eukaryota > Viridiplantae > Streptophyta > Magnoliopsida > Malpighiales > Erythroxylaceae > Erythroxylum > Erythroxylum panamense. Next base: position 10,759,320 of record JAOTIZ010000002.1, on the reverse strand, counting down.
AGCCCTTCTTACATGAGGCTTCTGGCAACGTTACGATCGTCATTAATGTACATTTTTTATTAGCTGAAAGCCAAACGCTAATAAGGAGGAAGTTCTAATAAATCAACTAATTGGTTCAGTCAGTTAACCCAATCAATTGATTACCAAATACATTTATTAATTGTTTGGCATGATCAAACAGCTTAAATTTTTCAATCAGCCAAAATTGGCTGATAAGTCATTCACCAAATGGGGCCTTTGATGAGGCCATCTCTATTGATGAGAAAGTTATCCTTGGATGAGACTTTAATAATTATATAGGGGCAACCTTAAACAGATATCCCTAGATTCATGGAGGTTTCAGATATGAAGATAGAGATGATAGTGAGATTGCTTTATTGGACATGACAGTAGCATTCGAGTTAATGATATCAATTCTTTATTCAAGAAGAATGAGAAGTAACTGGTGACTTTCAAGAGCAAAATCACAAAACCTCAAATTGACTATTTCCTTGTAAGGCGGAGCGATTAACCAAAGTGTAAGGATTGTAAGGTGATTCTAAAAGCTTGCTTGTCAACTCGGCATAGACTACTAGTATTAGATCTTGTAATTAAGGGATAAAGGAAGAAGAAATGTCTTGGGAGGTATATTAGAGTCATATGGTAGAATCTGAAAGGGGATATAAGGTGGAACAATTTAAGGGTAAAGTAAGATATGGAGATTAATGGAAATTAAAAAGAGGTAATAATCAAATGTGGGAGGAAGTAGCAACTCTTTTAAGGAATACTGCCAAAGAGATCTTGGGGCTTTCTAAAGGACCTAGGGGTGGTAAGAAGGAATCTTAATGGTAGAAGGAAGATGCATCAGATAAGGCGAAAGTAAAAAAAAGTTGTCTATAAAGCACTATTGGATAATACCAAAGAGGCAGGGAAAGTAGCTAATAGAAAAAGGTACAAATTAGCAAAGAAAGAGGCAAAAAAGATAATCTCAGTAGAGCTTACGAGAATTTGTATAGTAGATTGGTTACTAAAAGGGAGAAAAGGACATTTTTTAGTTGGCAGGAGCCAAGAAACAAAAAACAAGAGACTTAGATAAAGTTCGATTTATAAGAGATGAAGCAGGGCAGGTACTCATGGATGAAAATATCATCATGAGTAGGTGGCAGAGGGACTTCTATAGCCTTTTTAAAGAAGGCATAGAGGACAACATCTCTTTAGGAGACCTCATATTGGACTCCGTTTTCAGAACCCAACTATCCAGAAGTCATAGACGTAAGCGTAATCTAATGAAATCTCCTTAATCATCATCGGTTCATCTTTATGTTTTGATACCATAAATGTTAGATCCCTGAGTCTTGGTAGGTGGGTTCACTGTGGTGAACATAAAGTTCTTCTGCGGAGACTCTTCGGGAAAAGTTCACCGCGGCGAACTCTTGAATTCGTCGCGGCGAAGTTCCTATATTAAACTCAAGCATCTCTCGGGATAAATATGTCAAGGCGAGAAAATTTACTTCACCGCAGTGAAGATGCAAAATTAACCATACTAACACCTTTCGGGAAGGGTTCACTCAAGAACCTTCCCTAGGTTTCTCTATCTATCCAATCCTTATTTTCACTCTAAGTAGTCCTGAATTCACTCCCTCTAAGGTAACATCATTTCCTGACAATTCAACTACCAATATTATCTCATCATACTCTCTAATCTCTTGTGTTAAAACATTTAATTCATTTCTTATAACTAATTCTCATTCTTCACAATTTCCTATCGTTCTTTTTTTCCCATATCACATCTCACTTACATGTTACAACAATTCGTAATCAAAATGATCAATCTTAAAATGATAACTTCCTCAAGTATACCTAATTTCAACCCAACCTCATCCATACGCAAATTCATATTTCATTAACCTTAAAAGTAAAGAGTTTTACAAAACTTAAATCACATATCAACATAAAATCATTCGCTTAATACAAAATACACATGGATGCTCATGTTTGATGTGTTGCTAAAGCTACTCAACAATCCAACTAACTTAGTACAAAAGCTAACTATCTTGTAGTTGCCAAATGTCTTTATGCTCTTGATCACTCGTTCTCTTGCTCATTACCTGAAGATGGGGAGGAACAAAGGTTGAGCTTGAAAGCTCGTAGTTAACAAGTTTATAACGGAGAAACAAGCAAAAACCGTTGAAATATTTATTTGTCATAGAAAAATTCTTATTGAATCATAAAATGCATAGTTCTCAAATTCTCAACCAATTCACAATAACACAAATCATGTATGCATCAACTTGTCGATATATTATAAGCACATAAGCACAATGGTTTGGGTGGATCTAAAACAAAACGTACTACACATTTCCATATAATGGTCCTGTGTAGCCGTGAACAGAACGTATTATCGCAATCTCACTTAATGGTCTTACGTAACCATGAATTTATGGGAGCCCGTGAAAGAGCTCCATGTCACTAGCGGGTAGGCAGGAGAAGCCTTTTGTCAAAATGCACTTGACTTAACTTAGGAGACTACCACAAACCCACATAACATGTATTTCATGACTTGCAAAACATATTGCCCATAAAGGCACTTTTTTGAAAACATGATTTTCTTAACATTTTGCCACAAAAGCATATTTCAGAAACACAATTGTCCATGAACATGAAATATGTCACATGCATTTCCATCAACCAAATTCATATACCAAACATATAACAATTTCTCAAGTCATTCAAAAGCAATAATGCAATAATTATAAAGCAATTGAAAACATTTAATTCTCTTTCCTTTGAAAGCATAGTCATGGCTCATTACTCAATTATAAACATGTAACCTACATTGATTTCCTTGCTTATAAACTTGCTTAGGGATGTCTTTCCTCTTGCTCCTCTTACCTCTCTTAATCCCCTTCTTGATTTCCTTTAACAATAACAAAATCCCATTTCAATAGGAATTCTAATTTGAGAACTCTAAGAAAATACATTCACTAAAATGATTTTAGAGTACTTAAACCTATGCATTTCCTATGCTTCATGAACTAAAACCCTTCTATAAATCCAAAACTTCATTTCAATTTTCCATCATCATTCTGATTAAGTAAATGACAAATTTTGATAACACTTTCTTCTAGAAAAATGTTACCCGTTGTCTTAAGTTTCTAATGACACTAAAATCATTCAATTTGGTTTAGTACTCTAAAAGTTATACCTTAAACATTTTTGGACTGTTCTTATGCTAAAACAATATTCTATACTCAAATTCCATCCAACATTTGAAATTCTTATAGACTGAATTAAAACTCAATTTCATTAGAAAAATTGTATCCGTATATCTCTAGTTTACTCCAAATTAAAAATCATTCTATTTGGATAACTACACAAAAAGTTATGCCTAAAATACCAAAGCATGTTCAAGCTGTGTAGAGAAAACTTCATCGCAGCGAACTTTGATTTCCTACAGGTTGGCTGTGGCAAACTTTGACAGAAACTTGACTCTTCTTCCCCAGATTCCTCACCCCCAACATCTTACACCTAACACATCTTATACAAAAATCATCCTTTCTACTTTATTTTCAACTTCATTTCAACTCAATATCATTCACAAACTAATTCATGATCTATCTTTGATCATTAACCCAAAAAGAGAACATTTGCATATACAATCATCAACAACTTCCTATACATATTCAACTTCATTTTCACCTCTAATTATCACTAAATATGCTTCATCCAACAAATCAAGAAGGGCTAATGTTTATACTTACGTGTTTAGCTTCAAAATCTTTAAACATCACGAAACCCTAGCTTGTTTTCTCTTCTTTCTCTCCTTCTCTTCTTCTCTACGACACTCTCTCTTTTTCCCTTGAATTTTCGTTTACTTCCTTCTTTTAATACAAGACAACTTTTCTTTTTTCACTTATACCCTTCCTTTACAGCCTTAAGTCTTCCAAACTTAAGTGATCTGCCAAAAATGCCCTTATACAATCTTACTACCTTAATTCAAATAACCCATGAAATAAATCCTACTAACATAGACATAATAATTAACTCCCAAAATTATTCTA
>JAOTIZ010000002.1:10725399-10743133 GCA_027123425.1 Erythroxylum panamense | reverse complement strand
TTGTTTCAAACCACAAGGCATCTAAACGTCATTCTTTCATGGGTTTCTTTCATGTTACAATACATCCCAACGTGCGTTCTTTCATGGTTGTCTTCATACCACATGTCTTTTCAGAACTAGAACACCACAAACACCAGAAACATGTCTTTGTTCATGCAAATCACGAGGAGACCATGCAACAGACGTAACACGTTAAACTCATCAACATATTAAATCAGTTTTCATTCCATTTCTACCATTAAAATCGAAAACCATTTCTCGGATATGCACGGCCATAGTAAAACATAACAAAACCACAGTATGAAAGAAAGCAGTACATGACATTTCAGAAACGCAATAAATATAACCCTCATCAACATGAAGCAAACCTTTAGTTTCAAGAACCATACATTCATGACCAGGATGTTTCGGTTAAACAGTGAGAGTGCTATTAACATCCGAAAATCTCAAACTGAAAAGCATCATATCATGCGATTGTTCTTTATCACATACAGAACAAAATCAAAATGAACAACATACAATCATAGCAATACACGGTAGAACCGTAGATAACAAATCAGGAATTACCATGGCTCTGATACCAATTGTAAAACAATTATAGGATCGATTCGTTTTGTGTACCCGTATCCATATCGTGTGTCATGATGTTAATGATCGTATTGATTTCCTCTCGTCTTCTTCAGTTTATGTTATTTTTTGGGCCCTAAAGGTTATATTAAGTTTATAGATATGGATGGCCCAATTATAATGGATAATTGTTTTACAATTGGTAGCTTTGACTGAGGTTTTGACCCTCTTAGAGTTTGAATTGACGAATCCTAACCACTTTAAATTGACGAATCCTATATTGATCACTTAACTACCTCCATATAATTCAAGTTCTATCCAATTCTTACTAATCAAGCAACCCTTGATTAAAACAAGTCATAAATAATATTAAAATATAGTAAAATCTATATGAGATACTTTGAAAATCTCAAGTCAAATTATTACTTATACAATAATCATAATAAGAATTTTCATAAACGTATAAGTAATGTTGCAAATGAATTTCTTATATAAGCTCAAATTAGAAAATTATTCTTTAATAAACACTCAGATGTCTATTTAAGTACCTCTATACTTTAGTTTATGAGACTAACTATTTCATTTATAAGCAAGAACCATAATGTATATTAGTCTTTTTATACTCTATAAATGTACAGCCTTAATAAAACAATGAATATAAAAAATTTATGGATAATAGATAAATACAATACGATTCTTATGGTTATGATCTCATTATAATTATATTTACAATGTAGATTTATTCTATGGACCTATCTTAAAAAGAAGTTAATTAAATAAATATTCATAAGATAAAGAATACCTTTAAATAATTATATCAATAAAACTAAAACTAATCAATCAACTATAAGACATAAACCAACATAATCTCTAATGAAATTATAGAAAATTGATTCATATCATAACATTACCAATCATCAACTGTACAACATCAATTTTCGAATAGATGGTTAGATTTAAAAAGATTAATAAAAAATATATTCAAAATTTTAATTTTTTTATCGTTTTGGTCATAAATACTTTATGCTAAAACTATTAGATATCGCCAGAATAAAATATAGAAAATAAAGCCATCAAAACTTGAATATTTAATCATAACTTAGATTATTCTCTGTAGAGTTAATATTATATCTATATATGCTAATCTAAATGTATTGCTTATGTAAAATAAGGATTAGACATAAATGTAAACTTTAAAGTTAATACTATCTTTGTATATTCTAATGTAAATATACTTATTTAATTTAAATAGGGTATGTATTAACTTTTGTTTATAAAACAAATCAGAACTTGCATGGAACCGGTTTGAATTTGTTTGATCACATGGGTTATAGAAGTGATTAAGGCCTTCTTTGATTTACACCATTAGCCTAAAAATTGACCCACCTATTCAATTGCCCTTTGTAAACACTTTTGAGCCTTATCCTTGTTTTTCAATTAATCACCTCGCATTAAAACCCAAAGACCCCATTAGCCTTTCCCCTTATCACAAGTTCAATGAAGCATTAAGTAAATTAGGACTTTTGTGTTACATTGTGTTCTGAGATATTTTTATAGGTGCTTCTACTCATGTGTTTAGCGTTATTAAAAAAAGAGAAAAGGAAAAATGGAAAAGTTTCCATTAGTGTGTTCAAACATACCAGGACCCTTCTCAGGAATCCGACCATCGGGGATTCATTTACCTTCACTGACTCTCATGTCACTTGGAATCCAAGAAAATAATTATATCAATGTGATTTTTCTCTGCAATACACTAGACTCAGCTTTAAACTCATTATATGATTGTTCTATGACTATAACAATTATTCTCATAATTGAATTCAAAGTTTGTACTTCAATATGAGTACTTTAATATGATATTTAACAAATCACAATATCCTATTACATATATTGTGTAAAATATTGGAATCAAATTCAAATTCGTATATTTCTACAAAATTCAATAAACAATGAATTTCATGTAGAAATATGGGACCAAAGAGATAACGTGATGTGATGCAGCCCAGGTTTAGACGCATTTTCGGAGGTACTTACTGTAAGGGTGGACCATCACAGTCTCCAGCCATAACGGAATCACCATCTCCACCTCTAGGGCCTACAATTGCAGATGAAGCATCACTTGCTGCTCCTGATGCTTCACCATCCACCACCTCTTCATCCGCTACCACTATAGCGGATGAAGAAGACAACTGCTAGCCCAGAGCTAAGGGACCTAGTGGAAGAAAGTATGTTATAATAGTCAATACTCTGTAAGTGAAATTGCATGAAACTCTGTACATGTTTATAATTAAGTTATAGGTTAAAATTTTTGCAGTGGTGTAAAATTATTTGTTGTTATATTAGGTTGATTTCGTCTAAACCGTGTTCCAGACATATAACATCTACATTTAAGGAGAGGATTGATCCTAGGGGTAGTTATGTATGGAAGATCTCTCAGGCCACAAAAGCGTTTTACTTTCAGGAATTTGAGGTACAATATGCAAATAATTTAACTTTTTCATTTGTTTGTATACATTAATTACATAAATAATATTAGATTATAAGTTATCAAATTTTTTCCTTTTAATTTCAAAAACAATTTTATTGGATTCTGGTATCGATGGGGTCATACATGGTGTATGGGAGAGGTGAGCTCATACACGTTATCGCGACTATATTGGTGCAATACAAAGATTGGTGTACGACTACCTTATATTTATAAGGGCATATGGAGTCGTTGGTAGGAGTACTGGGTATCACTTGAGGCAATGTTCATCTTAGGGCATAACTTGACCAACAGACGTAGAGGCCTAGGGAAAACAGTCTTTCTGATCGTACGGGAGGATCAATTACCCACTATGAGCATACAGAGAGACTCGTAAGTATCTAACTATTACATTTATATTCTAATTTTTTATTTTACTATATTTCAATTTAAATTAATGTATGAATGTTGTGATGAAAATATGTGTATTATGGATAATAATCATGGTATAAATGTCTAGTGCCATATATGGCTATAGTGAGCTATTTTCTTTATTCAACAGGGGGCAATATCATAAAAATCGAGGAGACTCTGCCAAAATTTTTATAAATTCTAGTTTAACTTAAAACAATTTATTGTTATGCAGGAAAAGTATATAGGCATAAGGCCTACACCCCGTCAATTGCTTTTGCATACTTACACTAAGAAGCATGACAGTATGACTTTCGTTAGCAGCCGATGTTGAGAACTGAATATATGTGGAATTCATGCTTTAATATTCATTATTAATAATTATGACTTACTAATTATAATATAAGCGTTGTCTCCTAATAGAACCAAATATAAGAAACAATTCAACGACAGTCTCAGGGAGAACAAGCTGTTGATGAGAGCCAGACATATTTTGATGTAATAGGTGGTAGGAACAGTCATGGAAGGATCTTCGGGCTAGACTCATTTGAGAATACATGTTATTTGCACTCCTCTATGTCCAGTATAGTAGTATAAAGTAGACAGCCGATAGTGGAACGTATCTATTAGCTTGAGAGCACAGTGCAGGCATTGACAAATTAGTTGCAACAGACAATGGAGAACATGACTAAGCTCCAAAATGACATGGAGCACTTGAAGGGGAGGGCTAGAGACTCAGACCATCTGCGCTCATCAGGACAATAGGATTGTTGTAGTTATTTGGTTTAAATTTATGTACAATTTAATGTTTTTATTATCAATAAAGAAATGTTTTCCTTTATATAATCAATTAATTTTTTGTTTAAATAAATTAAATATATAAACAAATCAAAAAATTATACACAGATAATTTATAGCTGTTGAAATTATCTAAGTCAAATTTATTGTTAAGATTTAAAAAAAATACTTACGGACAGAATTGTGGTAAATTGATGGAATTGTGTATTGTTGTTACTGGCGGAATTTAAGTCTCTGTCGATAAGTTAAGTCATAATTACCAACAATTGGCAGTAAACCGTTAGTAAATGTTTAGGGTTTTTATCAACGAATGTTTAGTTTCATAATTTGAGTGATATTTATCGACGGTTATTGACAAACCGTCGGCATATGTTCACATTTTTACTGTGCATTCACCGGCGATTTATCACGAACCGTCTGTATCCATACTGACAGAGATGATTCTTTCCATCGGTAAATTTATTGATAGTAGGTATGTACCGTCGGTATAGTTACTGACAGAAACAACATTATGTCAACAACATTACCGATGCCCAATTTCACGATGATTTTTTCCATCGGTAAATACCGTTGCAAAATTTAATTACTGACGGAAAGTTACCGTTTTCTGTCAATAAACACCCTTTTTCTTGTAATACAATACTGGTTTATGATAGTCAATATTTGGCCAATACTCCTATTTTCCTCCAAGGTTTTGACATTTTTTAGTTATAATAATATCCTTGATAAAGTTTTTGCTCTTTGAATTAGATTTTAAATGACTCCAATTTCACCTTAATCTGACAATTATGGAGAAAGCTACACTTAAATTCATGATTTCTCTTTTAAATCATCACTTAGTTAAACTTCATAAATATGCAAAAAAAAATTCACAATTTACTCATTTCTTTCCCTTAAGCAATTGACAACAAAAAAACCCTAATTAACAAAACACTCCTAACTGGAAACAAGAATTAGTTCCACTTTTGTAAGTATGAAATGACATTTAACATACACTACAAGCCTTTAAACCCCTAGGCATCTATAATGGAGGAATTATAGTCTGAATGATACCCACCAATATTAATATCCACATATTAGTTAGTTTTACAATTAATAATATAAGATATACATATTCAAGAGTCAATTGAATCGCAAAACTTAAACACATAATATTTCTTAGGAAAAATGGATTATTTTCCCCTTGACATTTTGAAAAATGCCTATTGTTATCTATGGTGCCAATTCAACCCTTAATTATAAAATGGAATAATTTACCTCTAAATTGTCACTTTGTTAGGTTTTCATTAATTAGTTGGACGTAGCAACCTTGTTACGAGGGGACACGTGGCTTAACAAATAAGTCAAAATGCTATCTGACAGCCAGCGAGTCATTTATTATTTAATTTATTTTTTAAAAAATTTACTTTGTAAAATTAAAATTGTATTTTGATTAAACAAAAAAAACCCAATATCCCATATTGTTTCGTTCTTAACCACTCTTTGCTTTGATTGAACCCCAAATTAACCCCTAATATCTGTGAATACTCGTTCTTCCCCATCATCTCAATTTGATAATTAATTGACCTACAAAATATTCTCCATCTTTAAACCATAAAACGCATTGAAACCTATTCTTGTGTACTTTGTTTAGAGGTATTGAAGCCGGGTAATCACACATTTGGCTACTCTAGTCTTTTTCTTGTTCTTGTACACTCTATTCAGGTTTGTGCATGCTTCACTGTTATTTCCCCTTTATTTATTTTTTCCTCATTAAACTTCTTGTCTAATCTCTTTCTAACGTGGGTAGATATGCTTTGCGTGTGTATTAGTGAGCGTGCCTCCCCAATCTTGTGTATTACATTTAACGAATTTTGCTTTAACTAACAACAAATATTTGTACATACGTTAACGCTTTATTGATTGACGGTTATGTTTCCTGCGACACATTGATGGTTATGTCCACTTGGACGTAAGATAAGGCGGTCGGGCAAGCCAGGATGATTCCTCGGTGGAAGAGGCTTGTAGTACTCAGCTCTATGAACATGCTCAAATGCTTTTGAACTAGGAAAAGAAGATACCTAACCCCCGCCACCATTTTGAGCTAAGAACCCAAACTTAGATCTTTACCTTAACAATCTCTTTACCACCAAAATCAATTCGCTACCTTCATAAAATTTCTCAAAACCTAAAACCATATCGAATGTTGTCACTTGTATTTCTAACCAATAATTATGAAGAAGCTAACTTCACAAAGAAAAACAAATCCCTTCTGGTGGTTGGCCGCAGCCATCTGCACCGTCATATCCTTGGCCGTGATCCTTGCCGGCATCATCGTGTTCGTTGGATACTTAATCATCCATCCCAGAGTTGCAGTGATCAGCGTGGTCGATGCCCACTTGGACCAGTTCCAATACGACATAGCCGGAATACTTGTAACTCAAGTAAACATCGCTGTGAGGTCAAGGAACGATAACACGAAAGCTCATGCAAGCTTCTCAGATTTGAAGCTTACCCTTATCTTCGAAGGCATGGAAATAGCTAAACTGGTTGCAGAATCCTACGACGTGAAGAAGAATGACTCGTTGGATTTTAACTATGTGGCGACTTCAACGCCTGAGCCACTCAATCCAGAGCAAATGGAAGATGTTGGCGTATACTTGAACCAGGATCGAGTTAAGTTTGAACTGAAGGGGCATGTGAGAGCTCGTTGGAGAGTAGGACTTCTTGGGTCAGTTAAGTTCTGGTGTCATTTGAATTGTCAGCTCCTTTTTCGTAGATCAGATGGAAGCTATATACCCTCTCGTTGCACTTCCAAAGCTAAATAACGATCTCTTAAGTCTTTCTATTTTTGGATAAAAATATAGTTTTACCTCGTTGCCGGCAACATTTGATCAGGTACTCTTTTCCCTGCTCTTTCAGTTTCTTTTCTTCTTTCTTTAAGAACACATACAGTATTAGTCCCTAGTCACCCAATAACAAGATGTTCACTCATTCCTTATTTTCTAACGTTAATTATATGCAATAACTTGGATGGTATTAGACATATTACGTAAGAATATATTAATTTTCATTTATTTAAAATTTAGTTATTCTGCGTATGTTATTTAAAACTTTTTAATGTAAGAAGTTAAATATGTAAATAAAGTAATATATGTTGAAAGTCGGACTACATTAACCTTGTATACAGATTCTATGGTTAATCAAATACTATTATAGAATAATGTAAACAAATTATAAAAAGAATTAAGAGAAAAAGGGTATAAGGGAACCTGAACCATTAAAAAAAAGAAGACATTACAAGAAAACGGGTATAAGGTACCATGAACCATATATAAACTGTTCGTAAGCATATGACTTGCCTTTGGCTTTCTATGTACGTTTCTTCCTTATACTGATAGATCTTTTACAACTTTGGTCGCTTTTCCTTTTTCTTATGTGCTTCATGTTCAGGAATCAGGATACAGATACCCAATGACCACGCCTTTGACGCTAAGCTTTTCTCATCAAATTAAACCAAATAAAGTTCACACTCTTGGATTTATCTTTATTTTTTATTTTTAAATTTTGCAAAAAAATTTCATATTGTTAAATAGATAGGTATTATTTAGTTATTTATATTCAATAACAATACAATATGATTTATGGGAAATAGTACATTTAACATTAGAATGAAGGTTGGCCATAGAGACGGCTAAAGAAAGATGAACCAAAACATTTGACAAATAGTCATGCATGTGACAAGATCTCCTAACTCACTTTCACCTGGAATAATGTAAACACAGTCAATCACACTTTTGGTTCTAATACCACATAGGATAGTTGCTTTGGAATTTGTATGATAATGGTTTGGTCATGAGCTCTATCTATGACCATCTACAGACACTACAAAAAAATAGGGCATTTTGCGACGTTTTTAAAACGTCACAGAATGTCCAAAAACGTCACAGAATGTATTCTACGACGTTTTAAAAAACGTCACAAAAAACGTCACGAAATGTGGTGTAGGTAAAAGGTTTTTGCGACGTTTTATGGAAAACGTCACAGAAAAAATTGACATTCCGCGACGTTTGTAAAAACGTCACTAAAAGTTTGGACAATCCGCGACGTTTTTATAGAAACGTCGCGGAATGTCTTTCGCGACGTTTTTATAGAAACGTCACGGAATGTCTTTCGCGACGTTTTTATAGAAACGTCATGGAATGTATTTCGCGACGTTTTTAGAAACGTCGCGGAATGTCTTTCATGACGTTTTTATTATTATTTATATTATGTTTCATTTTTTCATTTTTTCAAAAATCATATTAATTTAATAATTTTAATAATTATTTTTTGAAATACAATTTTTTAAATCTTATTTGTTTAATAACTATTTAATATTATTTATGAATTTTATTTATTAAACAATGTTTGCAGGTCTAAATTACACAGGTATAAATTTAAAAAAGTACCTAAAATGATATCCTATATTAACTTATATTAATACCGTGTCATATCAAAACTCAATCCGGTATAATATTCGTAACAATGCAAGGAAGGTTTAGTCTTCTGGTTCTGTTGAAGTTGACAATCTTTTCGCATGTGTATACAATACAACTAAAAAAGATAACCCCATTGTCCCATAAACTACTATGTTATTGCACTTTCTATCCCCAGGAAGTAATTAGGAACCCTTTCTTTTAGGGTCGGATATAAAAAGAAGCATGTATTAGCTATATTTCTATCCCATATATTGCACATGAAAGGGGTGAAGCTCAACATAGAACAAAGAGAAGGAATCAAAAGAGCAGCACAATCATCAGTCAGAAAATATCAAATATACCCATCAGTTCCTCTTTTGTTCTCTTGGCCCCATTTTCCCTCCCACTTGATTGCCCTGATGAAATTTTACAAATAAGACTTATGCCTACTCTCAATCTTCTTGCCTGGGACTCCCATTAGCATCGCCATCATCTAGCTGGACCCATAAACCTTGGCTTCTTTCTGCTCCATTTTCCCAGGCTTGTTGCCTTACACTCCTGTCATTCGTATCACCACCATCAGAGAATTGTGCCCATGCAGTTCGACTCTTACTGCCACCGACTTTATCCTCCTCACATCCTGCAACTGTCTTTAGGAGCTCAGATTGCAATGATGGACAGTGCTCTTTCAGATGTTGAAAACCATCAGAGTGCATAACAGCTGCATCCAACAAGATGATCAGAAAACATACCATAAGATTTGTGACTTAAATAACTGAGAATAACAAAAGAAACTTCAAAATAAAGGAATAATTATGAGCCGTCTGGTAGATCTTTGATCAGGAGGGAGCAGAAATTGAAAAAAGAACATTAGCTCAGTAACTATCGATCACAAATGGCGGTGATCTTACATAGCTAACACGTCAGAACAGATAAGAAGAAACCCATATTCATAACATAATGTTGATGTATTAGTCAACGGAGGAATGGTTAAAAGATCAAAGCCAAATTCAGCTGATATGCAGTGATGGTACCCCTCCCATCTACACAGATAAATGTACAAATGCATGTATTATATCTTACTCCTGTTTAAACTAAAAATCACAAGCACTGACATTGAAAGAATGTCTGTGTTAATACGCGAACAAACTGTTTTTTGGTCAGTAACCTAGAATGGCAAGTTAGTCAAACAAACCAAATGACTTGTTTATGAGGAACCATTACTATACAATACTATTATGCAAGCCTAGACTTTGGTTTAATTATATCTGTTCATGATAGATATGCATATAGGCATATTAGATGCAAGTTTAGGTCAAATTAACTTCATGCATAGGTTCTCTTATTTGAATTTTCCCCTGCCAATCAAACTGTTAGAGCCAATTGGTAATAGAAATGAAACGGCAGGTATTTAACCTTGGAACAGGGAAAGGAAAATAAAAAAATCTTTCTTCTATTTCACAACATGAAGAAAAAATTAAAAAAAGAGATAAACCTATAAAGATGAATAGGTTGACAGCTTCTTAGGGAAACTTAATGATCATAACTTGGGAGTATAGTAAAATTTCACTATAATATCATATACATTTGTTCACAAATGAAAAATTCCAAGAAAATGTTTTTTCCTTTGTTGTTATTCCATCAATCTCAGGCATCCAGCGTGTAGTACTAGTATGGCGTGAAATGGAAACTTGCAAGCATTTATGAAAAAAGGAACTCACATCATTGCTAAGAGTATCAATAAAAACTTTTCTTGCATTTCCCATGGGACCAGTTGCTGATCAACTGCCATGAAAGTGATCATCCTCGCAACTATCTTTAATTTGTTTCTCCACAAAGGTGTAATAATTTTAAGAACAGTAATGCACCTGACCAGAATTACAAGTAAAACTTCTGACACAAATAATTCCTATCTACACCCAGTGTGCCTCATATGTTTAAGAAAAGATTCATGATGAACAAAATATTGTATGGGTATTATACATACACCTACGCAGGGCGTACAGCTTGGTCAAGCCAAAGTCAGAACCAACCCTGTAACCAGAACCCATAAACAATACAAGAATACAACACAAACCATCTTCTCACAGGATCAATTCACGACTAATTGCAATTCAGAGTACCTACAGAAACAACATAGATCTTAAGTGCATTTGGATATCAGTTAGCATATGCAAATTCAACATGAGCATCATTTTGATAAGAATTAGAAACAGCTCACAGTGCTTCTATGCAAGATAAATGAATTCATAACAAGAGGAATTTACCTTTTAGATTTTCAACAGCAAATCTTAGGCAAATGGATTTCAAATCCATAGCATGATAACGATCAGCCTGAGATAGAATATTGGCCACAGAATTCACGGATATGTCCTTGCAGAGTACAGATTCACACATCAATCTAAGTCTAGGTAAGTCATATCTGTCTGCCGCAGCCAAAAGTTTTGCAGCTAATGTGTCCGACACTGAGGGCATAGAAGATGAACTTGATGGAGAAAGCTCGTAGTCTTCAATCAACGTATCCTTATAAATGAAATGTAACAAAGCCTTCCAGTGCACATGTGAGAGAATATCAAAAAGAAGGGTAAATATATACTTCATATGACAGGTTATACCTTTCACAATACAGATATCTGTACATTTCACAACTTACTCCTAACCACATTTTTCTTGAGCCTATTCTTTACATTCTAATCTGCATTGGCATTGAGTATCTTAAATGTTTTCCTATAGTGAAAATCAATAATGATCCTTATTATAAGTAGATGGTGGATACAAATTGTTGGACCAAAATGAAGTTTCTTTTATATGAGATTGCAGAGAGTTCAGTTCTGATGCTTTAATTGAGTCGGACAAAAAAGGAAGTAAAAATCTTTTTCGTCCACTATATCATGCTGACAAGCTTCATCTACTAAAACATGAACGATTACTTTCTTTTTTCACTTAGGTTGCTTCAAGTAAATATCATTAGCAGATAGAGTACATAATATTAGAACTGTTATTTACATCAATGAACAAAATGAATTACTCTGGAATAGCTGTATATCATACATATCTGTATCGGTGCATGGTTCTAACTAATGCTTCCTTATCCCAAAGTAAACAAAAACCACTGAGAATATATGTATACCTTGAAAACCTTAGGTTCCATATCTGTAATAACAATTTCGTTGTTTTCTTCCTCCATCGCATCTAAAAGCTCCCTTTCAAAAATAGGAGATCTAGCAGCCAACACCAACTTGTGAGCATGGAATTTTTCTCCACAGACATCAAAAGTGACATCAGAAAATTCCTCATTCTCCAATAGCAAACCGAACTGGGAACCAATATCCGAGTCGGGAACTTTTATAGGATGCAGCCTGGAGCAATCAATTGCAGAAACCACGACACCAACAGTGCAGTGAATCTTCAAGCAATCATTCTTAAGGAAATCTGACGTTTCAAGCATTGCCCTCCGGAAAAAACGCTTGTAACCCCTGAAAAATATAAGGAGAACAAAGAAATAACTAGAATAAACCAGAAACCCTAAGTTGATGGCATTGCAACAAAGTTATAGGAAATGAAGGAAGCACACACAGACCACATGCTGCCGCGATACTTGAGAGTGTAGGGACCACTCTCGAGAGAACGATCGAAGTGGCTATGAACCTTGTGCTTGCCTTGACCGCTCTGGTCAATGAGGGTGAGCTCGAAGAGGGCGCGAACATCAGTGCCGTCGCTGGCGAGAGCGATGAAGACGGAGACGTAGGAGGAGTTGTCCTCGGTATTTTTCCCATCAGGATAGAAGAATATGGCCCACTGGTAACCCCCAACCGTGAAATTCTCGCTGGCTATGTGCTTTCCGATTCCGATCCCTTTCGCTAAGGAGTATCCCTGGATTGTGAACCTGTGCGAACCGTTTATGGTTTCCGTTATGGACAGGGATTTCGTCGGGCTGCATGACTTGCTTGCCTGCGGCATCGAAACGGACCAGGACCAGCGTTTGTTTATGTTGGTTTGGGACGGAGAGACTATTTTTTGAGGCGATGCAACGAAATGGAAGGGAATGAGATTTTCAATTTTAATTCATACACCCACTAACAAGACAACCAATCATCCACTTCCACGTCAGCGAAGCTTTCTTTATGGTTCAACGGCGTTGCGGCGGTGGAAAGAACAATAATACACCCATTCTCAACAATATATATATGTATAAATGGAGATTAAAATAGGGAAATATTTGTATTAAAAAAATAGTACATGCGATACTGGAATTCGTGAAGAAAAGGAATTAAATTTCTCATTTCCAGATGCCTACAACAATAACCACAACCCTGGACATCTAGCTGAAATTACAATGGCCAATTCAGAAAACAAGCACTTACAACAAACCTAAAGGTTAGTGCTGCATGAAAATCTGACTACTGCTTCTTTGTGTCTGATTCACATATACAATGCCTTCCAATTTCGTATGATCTAAACCAAATTATTCCTGATTGTTACCACGTAAACAAGCTGAACCTTTTACCACTCCTGACATTATTCTCTCCAGTGGAGTCTGATTCACTTCCCACTGTTTCCTCCGAGCTGCAATCACTTGGAAGGAGTTGAATCCGATCAGCATTCTCTATAATCCAGGTTGTGACTTCTGGAGATGCTGCCCATTCTGCTACTGCTTGCCGAGTTGATTCCCGTGTGAAATCATCCCACTCTTTCTTTGAGAACTTCTTCCGCCTGGAAGTCTTGTGGAAGGTAGAGTAATAATCTCGCTGCTCTGTTGCTTGCGGACGACCAGATGGTGATATCAAGCCTGTCAAAGCCAATATAGAATCATGTGCTGCTAGAAAACTGCCACAAGATCACAACACACAGCAACCTGGTAGACGTTCCATAAGTATACAGCCAATCAGAACGACATTTCAATATGACAGCATATGGATCCACATCAGGGCAACCAGATTTAGTGGCTAAAAACCTCCCAATAAGGCAATCCAAAAGTTTTCACCCACTGAAGTTAACACATACACAGTATTTAATGCCAATTTTCACATAGAGAAGAGTACAAGCTCTCAATATAGGCTAAATATAAGGAGTATATGTTTGTCCGCATCAATCTCTTTGCATGAAAATAATATCCCAATGTAACTAGAAACAAGCATAGAACAATAGGATAGTTGATTGCCACCAGCATCACAGAATCAAGAATATAAAAGTAAGAACATTAGCAAATCTAGTACCTTTGACAGGGGTGGACCATGAAGATGGGCTCTTTGGACTATTCCACATCTTCCCTCCAGGACTTGATTTTGCCGACCTGCTCAGGAATTCAGTTCAATTTTTCTTTGCTGATAATTGTCCTCTTTGTTGGAGCCAAAAAGGAAAAAGTACAGGTGTAGAAGGTTAGATCATAAAACAGAATGACCTTCTGCAAGATCAATTTGTCTTCATACATGTACAATCACAATCTCAACAAATCATTGTATGTTTTCCTATCATCCAGTGATCATAACTGAAGATCTTATGGTTTAAGGCCCTGGATTATAGCAGTATAACCTCAGCATTATATATCAAGTGGAACAATTTATCTAATAACTACAAATCTTTCATAAATTTATTAGTTAATTTTTAAAAACAATGGAAGAAATGGTAGTAAACAGAGAAAAACTTACACATAATAGAGCCACTTGTTAATATGAAAGCAGATTAAATAGGTAAGCGCCCAGACAACAATTGCCAAAGGAATATCGAGAGTGCTCTGGTAAAGAATAAGAAAACAAGAAATAAAATGTTACTCATCAATATTAGAGGAACTGAAATGCTAACAAAGACATATTACTTGCCTTTAATCAAGACGCTGTCAAACTAAGTGTAGAACTTAAGTTCGTCTATTAGTAAACCCCAACTTTGCAAAAAATGAGGGCATGCCTAAAATCAAAGCTTGCCTTGCCCTTATCCCCATGTTGTTTCAGACTAAGGTAAATGGGCTAAATTTGCCAATTATAATTGTGTTCGTGCCCATAGAAAGATCATAGAAAACCTAGCTATACAAATCTGACATAAAGGGGAGGTAACCATGCTATGACAAAAAGGTATCTATTATAGATTTTCAAACTTCATTATCCATGATTTTGAAATTCGTCTGTCTAATAACAAAAGGACTCAATCCAATGGGTGCAACCGTTGGAGGAGTGATGCAGCGGTGTGGCAGCTGTATAACACCTTCGCTAATTTTTAATTTTTGGACCATTCAAGTTATAATTTTATAACATATTAAATCCTTTTGAGTCATTCAAGTATTCAAACCTCCATAGACTTACATCAAGCAGCAATATGAACTTGAATGCCATAACAAACCTGAAGAATGAAAGTGGTTGCAATTATGCGCATTGCCCATTTCACAAACTCTGCAATGCCAACATCCACAGTTCCATCTTTTTCAATCACAAATTTCCTCACAATCCAATATCCCAATGCAGCTCCTGCAAGAACAATCCCCACTAACACAAAAACATAGACCTGTGCAGAAAAAAGGTATAGTCAAACTCTTCTAAGAATATTGATAGCATTGATGGCTCAAACTCCTCCAGCAATAGCTGCCGATGTACCCACAAAAACCCCCTTTTAACAATGTTGATTGAGGACTTACTGGATTGTGCATTTCGTCACTCAGCCCAAAGTTCACAAGAATCGAATTTACTAACACTGAGATGTGATGCAAAACAAATGTACCAGCTCCAAGCTGCAAAGTTCAAAAGTTATGAGATTCGTAGGCACTTCAGAAAAATAAAAAATTGAAGTGAAATTAAAAACCATGCTCACCACTGATCCATATACGGAAAGATAGAATATATTTTTCCTTCCAGTTGGCAATAATTTCATTCCCTACAGCATTCACCAAGAAAAAACAGAATGAGTATATCAGCTGAAAAAGCAGCTCGAATTGACAAGAAAATAACTACTATAAGATTCTGATGATGAAAAACGTTCCAACCGTCAGCACGTCAATATATGATCGATTAAAATAAACACAAATTGACAACAATTTCTGTACTTTGAAGTGTCCAGATAACCATTTGAATTAGATTCACCAAAAATTCCACAGGAAGTATGAACTACCCACCTTTTTTGGATCAATAGAACAAGGTACCGAGAAGCAACCAAAAAAAGTTTTTGAGAAATGGTTTTCCATGCATGATGAACTTGCCAAGATCATACATGTTGGCTTTAATCCAGATCAACAAAAAGTTATAGCATAAAAAATAAAGTTGATTATCAAAATTGGTCACACATATATGCTTCAAACAATTTGCTTTTCCAATGGGGCATGCTTTCAGTGAAAGGAACCCAAATTTGGTTGTAAATGCTAGCTGCAACAAACATAAATTAGAGCCAAAGGGGACTGTTTGTCAAAACAAAAAACAAAAAAAAGGAAGTTCAAGTGCAGTACCTGAAAAAGAATGATTAAAATCACAAGGAAAATTCCGATTGCCATTGAAGTGCTGTAATAAAAAGGAACCCATCTGCTGACAATCGGTGCAAATAAAAGTATTACAAACCCCACGGCCAGACACAAAAGTCGCCATAACTGTTGATCTGCAGACATTAAAGGACCAATATGAGTGTGGAGAAAAACATAATCAGAAAACTGAACTCAACTGATGAGACAGTGAGAAAAGGAAAGATCAAATCATACCTTCTGCCACGGCAACAGTGACAGAACCATCAATTTCACCAATGAATTTTACATCAAGATATCTTTCATCAAAGGGGGACATGACAGAATTCCATAGCCCCTTCTGAACAGTTTTCCACTCATCCATCCCACAATGGCATAAATTGCGTGATGCATTCCTGCAAATGAGTATCAAGTGAGACAAGAAGCCAATAGCAAGTGTACCAAGTTACAAAAGAGAGATGGAATCATACCTATGGAAGCAAATCTGAATTCTTCCGTGCAGCCTCTCAGGGATTACCAAAGATGGAGATAAAGTAACTCGAAAGGAATTAGCATAACTCTGAAGCTTCAGTCTTGAATGACCAGAAACTCTAACTCGTTCGCAGTATAGAATGTCTTTGGAATCAAGACCAGATAATTTCCCATACAGAGGTGATGGAGTAACATCCAGAACTGGGTTTTCAGGATCAACACCTGTAGTATAGCAAGCAAGGTAAGATATCCTGGAAAGAAGTCCTTTCAAATTGACTTCACCCAAAATATTGCAACTAGATGAGAAAGGTCAGTGATTGATACTATCTGGATAGTACTATACAATATCAAATTGCATAGGCAACACAGAAGCTGCAAAAAAGGTTCTACATGCAACTTGAACATACAAGACAACTACTACTAAATGTCATTGTATTACAACTGTAAGATTATTCACTAAAGAACATTTAATCTGCAGGGCAACTCAACAATAAGAACTAAACAGCTCTACATAATTATGTAGCATTGCCGTATACAGTAACATTAGACCTAGAGAAACTTCTCCTCTTGAGTCATTAAATTGTCGCTGGGAGAGGAGGGTAGCCTTAAAGATTTAAATCAGACGAACACTAACTAAAACAAAGTACATTTGGGTTAGCAAGGAGTTATGTTGTACAGGATGATAGTCTCATCACTGGTAGGAGAACATATATGCACACGCTCTTAAGAAAGTGACGTTGGCAGACTTTGTAGCAAACCTCAGAAAATCAATCTCTTCATCTGAATATGGCGAAGAAACATTCTTTTACCAAAACTTCAATTAATTTCCACCAAAACAAGAAATTTATGGCTTCCCTAAAAGTATTTCCCTAAACAGGACAAGAATGATAAACACGCTTAACTCCCAACTTTAGAGAACCAACTATTACAAGGAGTCTGTTGCAAATATCCAAGAATCAAGCATCAGCCGAAATTAAAAGAACATAAGCAGCTTAGTAAGTTGACAGCTTTCTCCTAAACACATTTCTAAAAGGAAACAATAACGAGAAAATTATACTATGGTTGATACAAAAAGCCATGGCAATGGAGATCAAGGTGCAACACGTCAAGACAAGCTTACTTTGCCAAGTGGACCTATTACAAGACAAC
>JAOTIZ010000002.1:10701950-10725299 GCA_027123425.1 Erythroxylum panamense | reverse complement strand
AATTGGACAATTATCATACATGACAAAATTTAATTTAATTAGTTTGGTTACTTTGGTGACTAACAAACTATTCTAAATGTCCATAATGTCACGTATTATATTCAACATATACTAGGAAAATTTAATTCTAACTATTACATAATATAAAATATTGAAAGTACCAAAGAAATATAAAATATGGCACTAATTTCTAAAATTATATTATGTATAAATCAATTATGAATTAAATAATCCATTATAATTGGGCCATAAATATTTATTAACTCAATTTTAAGTTTTTTTAATGGCCTAAAAGCTCGAAACAAAACAACCCATTTGTTAAGTTTTAGGCCAAGAAGCTCATCTGGCACGTCTGCCAATAAAAGGTAGCGTCTGGCGCATGCACTGTATGCGCCAGATGCTACACTGTCTTCTTCCTCAGACACTGGTTTCGTTTAAGTTTTTTTTTAAAAACTATTATAACATTTGCTTTCTTTCATGTCGTTGCTCTTCATACTATAATCACAAAAGGAAGGTTTCCGAAAACTATCCCAAACCTTACCTTTCCAAGCATGGCAATATAATAATAGAGAATGGTTTCGTTTGGTTTGGGATTTTCGGTTCTCTCTAATGTATATCTCTTTTACTCTAACCCATACATATTACATATCAACAGTGAACATTCATTTTCGTTTCTGAAATTTCAATCCATCCAAAACCATTTATGTTGATAATGCATTGCGCATGAAGTTCAATTTAATATGTGAAAACCATTAAAACGAAAATCATCAAAATTTTCGTTTTTTTTTGCTATGACTATTTGTCTATTTCTGTATTCCTTTTGGTAGTGCATTGAAGAAACTAATGTCATTATTAATACAAAAAACACCAAACGAACAGACAACACAATCATACAGAAATGATACATGGTAGACAAAAAATTATGCAACACCATGGTCTGATACCAATTGTAATACAATTATGAATCGATTGATTTTTTGCGTATCTATATCCATGATTGTATTTCTTGAGATGTTGATGTTCTTGATAGAAGTTTATTTCCTCTCTTCTTCTTTCTTTTAGCGGCTTCTTCAATGGTTTAGTATAATCTATTCAATAAGTTTTTAGAGTTATATATCACCATCAACCAACATGTCATTTGGTAATTTGAATAGAGAGGAAAAGGGTTGTTGACCCACTTTAGAGCCATTATGTAATACCCAATAACCACTATCTTGAATGCTTTGCATGAGATTCAAACCTATAAGTCATATGGGCCATTAAATAATATAACAAATGTTACAGTTCATTCCATTATGTTAATAACCACCAAATTAAACATAATTGTAAATCTTGATTGGATATTGACATTATCAGATAATAATTGAAATTCTTAGACAAGCCCGTCGAAAATGTTTATCTTGCTCCGTCGTGGATCGTTCTGTTATTACTTCAGGGCCTTGCTTGTGTCGTATCTGAAGATTTTCGAGGCTACAAATTCGCAGGCCCTCAGGTACATGTTGTTGAATGCCAAAGCCCTAAGCCTAAACTGAAGTCCTGTTTGGCACCTAACGGGTTTCAGTATCAACGCTTTCATAAGAAGGCAACACAAGGGATTGCCGTTCAAATTGTTATCCAAGAGTAGCGTTCAACAACAAATGAATTTCTCTTACCCGTTTTACGGTAAATTAATTGTATTTGTAACTGTAAAAGCACCTTCCAAGCCTGTAAAATGGCTACAAAAGATATCTTTTTTTGGGCTATTTGGCTATAGATGTTAAATTAGAATATACAAATAGCCTATATTCCGAGCCCTATGTAGCAAGAGAAATTCAACCTAAACACAAATGGATAAAAAAAAAAACAAAGCAGGAGCCTGAATCAACAATGTGCAGCGTGACAAATTGCTGTCATTAATTAATAAACAAAAGATACTTGTACCAAGAGAAAAGACCCAGCGAGCGTTCTACTTGCTAATTTTACAGTTAGACTTGTTTTTACTTGCAACAAATAAATAAACTGTCACTCACTAACACTTGTCTGGTACAAAACCAACAACGGAATTGGCGAGATCCATAACTACGCGTGTCCCCTGCTGCTGCACATTCCCTATTATCGACAAAGCCGTCGCCGTTGGAGCGAACGCAAAACAAAATGTCCCCACCGAGTCCACCGGAATCAAGTAATTCTTCGCCGGTAGCGGCAGTACATTACCATCCGCGAAATGAAACGACACCGTTGGCACCTCCACGCTGCCCTTTGACGACAAGTCATAACACGTGTCAAACAGCGCCACGCCGTTAGATGACGGCAAGTCTTTTGTACCCTTAACAAATGCGTCGCGAAGCATGTTATAAGCGTCCGTTTGTATCCGAGTCACCGCCGTCCCCGAGTCAATTATTATCCCACCATCACCCGACTCGTCAATTTTAAACACCGACTCGGGAATCTTCAACAACCCACCGCCCACACTCAGTCCCGTTAACCCAACGTAATAAAACGTGTCCAGCTCGTGGTTACGGAGTAACGGGGCAGTAATGGCGTTACGAGGAAGCGGTTCATTGAACTCCAGAGTGGACGCCAACTCAGAGTCACGATCCACGAGACAATAAGAGAACGTTGTAGCATTAAGCTGAGAAGGTAGCGAGAGTGAGCCGCCACCCAGTCCGAGTAGGCCGGCGGCGCCAACGAAAAGCCCTTCATTATTATGCCCACATCCGATGGCCACATTATCCACAGAAACCGAGCCGAGTGAGACGGTCTCGGTGACGAAATCTCCCACAGTGTAGGAGCCGTCGCCGTAGGACACTTCGTAGAGGCATGAATTGTTCCGACATTCCGACACGTCGAGCGCCTTGCACTGTTTGGTGTCGCAGGAAAGAGGGGAGTACGAGGATGATGAAGTCGGCTTGAAGATTGGATCCGATTGTTGGTAGCAGTCGGCGCAGGGTGCGCATTGCACCCAGTTGACGTCGCTGCCGGTGTCGAGCACCATGTAGAATTGACTGGGTGGGTTACCGATTCCGATTCTGGAGAAGTACTCACCACTTCCCTGACTGGTTCCTGATATGATTGGGCTCTGGATATCTTCAGCTTTGAGGTTTGAGTTAGTACCGTCTGGTTTGAGATCTGAAACGGAAATGCCGTTAATGGTCAGATCTAGACGAGTTGTGAGAGACTTGATACGGGCCGAGTCGCGCTCGAGTCGAGATAAGGTTACCGACTTGTAGTCTGCGTGTGATGTCTTGTGAATCGAATTTCTGGGGACTAGTTGCATTGTTAACGAGGAAGAATTTGTGGAGGTTGTTGTCTCTTGTTGGGCAAAGGGAATTGTCATTTTAGGACTGGAAGAGAAAAGGGACTTGGTCTTTTCAATGGAAGCTGAGACATCAAGAACTGAAGTAGTTTTGGTAGTTTGGATTAAGGTTCTGGGGAGAACACATGGAGCCAGAAACAGAAACAGACTGAGAAGGGCGTAGAAGAAGAAGGAGAAGCCCATTTTGGGGAATTTGGAGGTGAACAACAAATGGCTAGCCAGTAAGTGAAGTGTGGGAGTGCAAGGAATGTCTGTTGATATATAACTAGATTCAGGCTTTGCTTGTTGAGATATTAAAGGGCGAGAGCGAGGGAGAAGCTTTGAGTGAGCATAAAAATTGGTGGTGGAGGGAGGTCAAAAGATTGATAACGTACTAGGATTTATCTGACCTAGGTCATAGGATCATTAATTTTGCATGTTCAATAATCTAAGACATGAGTCAAGTTTAATCAAAATCATTGAGGTTTTGTTATGACTAAGCATGATTATTGTGACACGCTGAAGCTATCTCACTTCTCGGTCACTCTTTTGTCTTTTCTTTCACCACTAGTGGGCTCTTTGATTCTTGTCCACTGGCGCACATTGGAGTTAAACGGCAGAATCTTTTAGACGAACATTAAATTACACCATTTGTACTTGAACGTATCAGTATTATTTAGACATCAACTATACATACTTATTGTCAGGACAGGAAGAGTCACGTACTTTTGCAAGAAAATGATGCAACATAACTGCCTGAAAATTTAGTTAACTGCCCAAAATTTCGGAAGTGCACAAGCTATCCAGTTCGGTATAAATACAGAATCTAAATTGTTCGAATCCAATCCTTGGGGACGCCACTGATTCAAGGTTTCCGGTTTCCGGTTTCGAAATGACAAATTGCTACTTAGCATTGGCAGAATATGGTCTAAAAGGCTTAGGAAAAAAGTCAGACAATCCAAATCCCTGATGGACTAATAAAACTACCCTAGCAGTCCTTTGCAATGTTTTAAAAATCGGTTCGGACCGTTCGGTCCGACCGGAAAAGGTTTGAACTGGTCATTGGTCCGGTTCGGTCCGATTTTAAATCCTTGCTCGCCACCGCTCTCTCGATGCCGCTCGATCCCTAGAGGACTTCCCGCTCCCATTCGGCAACTCACTCTTCGGCCACCCTCCCTACGCCTATTTTCTCTACACCCCATCTCAAGTCCTCCCTTCCGTATTCCATTCTTCACGCCAGCCTTGGGGCTCCCCTTCCTTCCCCTGCCGCGGAGGACCAAAGACCTGCTCGCCAGTGCCTTGTGGGTGTGGTTGCGACGGTTGCGGCGAGGAATGGGCTCAAGGGCTTGCGGAGATGGGTTTGGAAATAGTGAGTGAGTGCGGACCTTGTTGTGGGTGTGGGTTGGAGTGTGGGAATCGGTTGACTCAGAGAGGGATTTCTGTGAAGTTGAAGATTGTGAGGGATAGTAGGAAAGGTTGGTGCTTGTTCGCTGATCAGTTGATTCATCGAGGCCAATTTATATGCGAGTATGCAGGTAGTTGTTTCATTGTGGCTTTGCTGCAAGAACCTGTTGACATTTTGTTAAAAGATTTGTCTCTTTTTACAAGTTGGTACTTTTGAATGAATCTGAATGTATCTTGTACTGTTTCTGTGATTGATATCGAATTCACCTGCCAGTGCCTCTTGTCCTTGTTCTTATTCTGTTTTCAGAATTGATTTCCTGGTGTTACTTGTGACCATAAGTGCGTCTCATTTGTTTTATTATGTGAATTGAACTTGGGTTGAGCAGGTGAATTATTGACAACCAAAGAAGCAAGGAGACGGCAACAAATCTATGACGAGCTTGCATCTGGTGGTTGTGCCTCGTCTTCTTCTGCCCTGTTGGTTGTCAGAGAGCATCTTCCATCAGGAAAGGCCTGTTTGAGGATAAATATTGATGCCACAAAAATTGGAAATGCTGCAAGATTTATTAACCATTCTTGTGATGGTGGTAATCTATTCACCGTACTGGTTAGAAACTCAGGTGCTATTCTTCCTCGTGTCTGCTTTTTCGCTTCTAAAGACGTAAAGGAAGGTGAAGAACTCACTTTTAGTTACGGGGAAACTAGGGTCAGTTCCAAGTGCTTGCCATGTTTTTGTGGCACATCCTGCTGTTTTGGAACATTGCCTTCAGAAAATACTTAATACATTCCTGAAATCTTTTGATTGGAGTAGTTATGATAATCTTGAATATTCCCCTTCATTGTATGGTTGGTGTTTAATCAACTGCCAATGCTAAAGCAGTTTCTTAAACTGTAGTTTGAAAAAACCTTATTTTAAATGAAATGACTTTTCATAAGGAATTTTCAGCTAAAAACGTACTTCATGGACCTACCAAAGCGTCATTGGGAATAAACATTCGTGCCTAATTTCATGAGACAAGATCCTCTGTCTAATATTACCCTATCTTATTCTATCTTATAAAATCTCAGCTATTTATTTTGCGAGATTAATGTGGGATTCACGTTGGATTTATATGGGATCCATATAAATAAATGACTGAGATTCATTGGACACAATAAGATAAGAGATAATATTGAACAAGAGATCTGGACTTTAAATTCATGGCTTTCATTTTCTGAAAAGAACAAAAGTCTCAGTGCATTCAATTCAGACTTAGGCACGAAATTAGAAAAGCTATCAGTCATTAGCTGTTGTCGAAATGCAATCAATGGATATGCAAACACAGAACTCCTGACTTTAAGACTAATGAAAGAATTGAAACGGACTAACAATACAATAATCGTTCTTGATTAGAATTGAATCGCACACAAAAGGAGAGAGCTATGTTATGTCATGCTATTTACATACATACAAACATGTATAGATATATATGCACGTCTACTTCTTGGCTTTACGTCCCAGACGTCAAGGGCAGCACAGATCTTGTGCCTTTCTCCACCCCTTCAATCAACCTTCCTCCTCTAAAGACTTCCCCCAAGTTTATTATCAATATTAATTTAATTTTCCCCTTCTTTTAATTAATAAGTACATATATATTGGTTAATTAGATATTATATCTTGTGCTTGATTACAATATTCATGCCATACATATCTAACCATAACGGGCTCTTTGCACGCGCCCCTCACATCCACCAACACATCGCTCCTGTCATTCCGACCATAACGCTCTGTTCTTGCATCATTGAGCACACACACTTGAGCATGTACATAACAAGCTTGTAATATTATATATTATACGTAGTAGTTGGCTTAAGACTATGTACTCAAGAAATCTCTTTACTTCCTCCCTTAATTAAGATGTCAATACGTAACAAAATCTCGTATCTATATATCTATGCTTATGCATTACTTAACTAAAAAAGGGAAAAGAAACGAAGAAAAAAGAAGAGCTTGAACACATTCACCTTGCCAACCCCTTCACGAGGCCAACGTGCTGTCTCATTTTGCTTCATTCACGTATAAACACCAACCCTACCACCCGTCCTCTTTTGCTACGCCCTTCTCTTTACGTTTCTTTCTGCCTCTCTCTCACAAACCCTAATATTCCTGCCATGGACTCCGATGCTGTCTCCCAAAGTCGGAGGAAAGTTATCGGTAAGCGTGCCACAGCGGACCCCGCCGGGGGACCTGCACAGCCCACGCCAGCACCTTCAGCTCCATGTGGTGCGTGCAAATTCTTGAGGAGGAAGTGTGTTAGCGGGTGCATCTTTGCACCCCACTTTGGTTCGGACCAGGGTGCAGCCCGGTTCGCAGCGGTACATAAGGTGTTTGGCGCCAGTAACGTGTCCAAGCTGTTGTTGCACATCCCGGTGAGCCGAAGGCATGAAGCAGTTGTCACCATATCCTATGAGGCTCAAGCTAGGCTTTCTGACCCGGTCTATGGCTGTGTCTCTACCATACTTGCTTTACAGCAACAGGTTCATGAGTTTCGAAAACAGCAGTAATTGTTGTTATAATATAAAAACAAGCAATCACCTCTATATATATGTGCACGTAATCCTTTTTTTAAAAATAAACAATAGCATAAACTTGGAAAGATGTTTAAGCAAATGAACCTTCTTGACACAAATATATGCAGATATAGTTTCTTAACACTTTATATATGTGGAAACGGAATTAATATTCCAAGATTTTCCGATGATTCAGATGTTCTTTCAGTGTGTTTCCATTTTTGTGATCTATCTTATGTTTGGACTTTAACGGAATCTTAGTTTGATTACACAGTCAGGGCTTTTATGAACACAGAACAAAAGAATGGTTCCATTTCATTATTTTCTATTATAGGTTCTGTTGAAAAGCAAAATTCATAGATTAAGGAAACAAGAAAATCCTGAACATTAAACAATGTCGTCCAAACTCCAGACGGTACTATACCAGAGTTAACTATTTGGCGAGATGCTCTCACATTTCTACCTTGAAGTTTGGTATAGTGTTTAATGATATCCACAAAATCTTTGAGGACTTTTGACATTCCAAGATTGTTTTAGTTTATATTTCTTTTAATTATTAACAAAATAAAAGACACAATTCTAAGGTTTTTTGTGTGTGTGTGTTCAGTTACCATTAAATGTAGAAACGAATTTGGAACATCTTACTTGTATCAAATAATGTATGATCATGGATTCTATCTTTAAATGCCTGATTGGTCTGGCATAATCAAGTGGTTCCTGAATGTATCTATTAAGTTTGTGCAGGTGGCATCTTTGCAAACTGAGCTTACAATGGTACAATCGCAACTAATAAACAGCAGGTTTGCTGTGGGCAATGTGATTCAGAACGCACAGCTTGAACAACATCAACATGTTGCAATGCTTCAACCAGCGTACTCAAACAACTCCTCGGCTTCCACCAGTCTCATCAACATGAGCAGTTTTACCTCCAGCTTTGACCTCGTCACTGAGACAGCTCCTTCCTCCAATAGTTTGGATCCTCTCCACCTTTCTCGCCCATCTCATGATGAGGAAGATGACGAGGAAGAGAGCCGGATTCCAGCCATTTTCTCCAGATGAAAATAATACATGAAGATATATAAAATAATTGCTAGCTCGCTAGCCAGCTAGATTGTCATTGCTAAGACTAATTGCACATTTCCATCATACTCTTTTCATATTCTTTTCCTTCTCTTTGGGACAAGGAGGCAAAAGATATATGTTACGTTTTTACTTCATACATAGTACGGCTATATGAAACTAGCAGCTACTCATTCATTTTCTCTAAACTCTTGCTTTGCATGAATTATTTTACTCTTCTTCTCCAGCTCAATCCTATCCTGACCTGCCCATGATCAGTTCTGGAAGAACTTCTTAGAGAGTTGACAAGTATTACTCATGAAATTTGATCACTTGTGCACAAACACATGCATTATTGTTGTATAGGAAAAAGTTTTGGGACCAATTTATGATGGCCTAACCTTTTTAAAATTTTCATTTTTTAAATTATGATAAGATTATTCACTAATAACTAACAAAAATTGACCGTACAGTTGAGGTGGTACCTTCCTTGTACTGTTTAATATTGTTAATGTATAGAGCTTCGAAGAACATTAGACATGTAATAACCAATTAATTAAACGGGAAAGGATTTTGGTATAAGATTGGTTGGATATACGATTTCTCTTCTTCTACGTGTAGAAAGATTCAAATTTGTTAGATTTGGTCCATTCATTTATAGAACTCATAATAGAGTTTTTAGGAGTTTTTTTTTTCAGTCTAAAAGTATTCATCGTTAGATTGAGTCTATATTTGGTATGAGAGTTTTTGAAACATTTCTCATTTGGAGGATTGTAGCTATAGCTTTTACCTATGAAGAATATTTTGATTTAAAATGATTTTTCTCCTTTTCTATTTCTTGTTATTGTCTTTATCCTTTATTTGGTACTTATTTTGTGAATGTTTTGGAGAACATTTTGTAAGACCCTTTTAATATACCGGAGTTCTTTTGATTGATAGAAGGTCCCATGATTTTTTCCTTATAGTTCGGAGGAGGTTTTTCACATTAAAATTTTAGTGTCTCTTGATTCACCTTGGCCATATTTATTCTCAACATATTATACTTGTTGCAACATCATTGTTAAGATAGATTTTGTTTGAAGTTTTGAGTTTTGACCGGGTATTTTATTATGTTGTGTATTCGATCTTGCATATATCAATGCTTTATTGTTAACATTATAGAACTTGTGGTCATTATATGGGATAATTATATTTAATTAATGGAGGCAAGTATTAATAAAATAGTGTATTAAATGATGCTAATTACCATAAGTAGAAAGATAAGATAAAAGATCTTTATTTAGGAAAAACATGAATTTGTCTATGTATGTTACTCAGAAGTCTCAGTTATATTGGGCGACGATTAAAATTTTGAATAACTACAAGTTTATTACTATATTAGGTAAGAGAAGAAGATAATGTTCTCAATTACATTGTTAATGTGACATATATTAGAACTTTGTGGGATAAGCTCGAGAAATTTTATATTTTAAAGATATACAATAATAAGTTATTCTTACTTAAGCAATTAGTTATTTTGATATATAAGGAGGATGGTCCTATTTCTGATTACCTAAATGACTTTTAGGGTGTTCTTGTTCAATTATATGGAATAGATGTAAAGTTTGAAGATGAGATATAAGAAATTTTTTTACTAAATATTATATCATATTCTTAGGAAATTTTTGTGTTTCTTTGACCAATTTTACTCCTCATTATGTAATGAGTATCAGATATGTTAAAAATGGTGTTGTGAATGAAGCAGTAAGTAGAAAGTCTCAAGGTTCATCTTCATCCTCGTCACAACTAAATGTTTTAGTTACCAAAGATAAGAGAAAAAGTAAATTAAAAAGTCAAAGTATAAGTTAGTCCAAGTCTTAATATAAGAACTCTGTTTGTAATCATTATAGTAAATTAGGGCATATTAAGAAGAGTCGTAAAGTTGAATAAAAAAGAAGAGACATGTAAAAAAAGTGCATTGATAATGAGAACTATTTTGCTACTATTTTTTATAGTGATTTTCTTGTTGCTTGTGATGAAAATATCATCAATTTAGTATTTCATGAGACTATCTAGGTTGTAGATACTAGTGCCTCATGTCATGACAAGTCAAGGAAGAGAAATGATGATAAGATTAAAGTGATCAGCATAAGAACAATTTGTTTTGAGACAAATAATGGTTTAAAGTTAGATAAGCATGTCATGCATGCACCTCACATCCACTTGAATTTAATCTCTACAGGAAAGCTTGATAATGATGGTTATAGTAATATCTTTAATGATGGGTAATGGAAACTTACTAAAGGTTCATTAGTTATGGCTCGAGATAACAAGTTCTATAACTTTTAAATGATGATAGGTTCTATTTTTTACAACTTGGATAATATGATGAGAGTGATACTTTATAAATAGTGTGGATTAAAATTAAATCATAAGAGTGAGAAGTGAATTGATTGTTTGGCCAAAAAAAACCTTTGAGGATTAAAGAAGCTAGGTTGGATATGTATGTTCATTACTTAGCTGGGAAAAAGAAAGAGAAGAATTTCTTTTTAGAGTCATCCTCCTTCTAAAAAGTCAAATTTATTAGAGTTTGTATATTCTGATGTTTATAATTCTTTTAAAGTGGGGTGTTGGTGCACTTTATTTTATCATCTTTATTGATGATCATTCTAGAAAATTCAAGTTCATGATTTGAAGTCCAAAAATTATGTTAATGAGAATTGAAGGAATTTCAAATCTTGGTTAAAAAACAAATATATAAGAAACTAAAATTCATCTATAGTAATAATGGTGGTGAGGATAAACAGAACTTTGGTCGAGAGAGCTATATACTTACTTGTATAAGCAAAGTTGCTAAGTTCCTTTTTAGCATAAGCATTTTGCACGGTTGATTATATTATCAATTTGTCTCCTATTAATGCTTTAGATGACTATGTCCATAATAGAGTTTGGTTTTGCAATGATTGTTTCTATGATCACTTAAGATTTTTTTTAATGTAAATCTCTTATATATATCTTTAAAGATGAGAGGTAAAAATTGGATGTTAATACCAAGTATTGTATTTTCATTAGTTATATACCAAATGAGTGTGTTACCACTTGTATGATTAAATAGAGAAGAAACTTATCTGTTGGACCCTGCTTCTAGAGCCTAACATCGGATTCATGAGATGTGAGCCTAATACTCTGTAGTTTTCAGAGCCCAACAGTCCGGAGTCATAAAGCATGAGCGGGCTTCCTTGTGGGGTTATTTCAACGACTCCTCATTAGCCATCGCCCTATAAGGGTGATGTGCCCACACCAGTTAAACACCAAATCACAATTTTACTTCTTCAAAAACAATTATGGCTTCCTACCTCTTGTTTATTTTGAAATAAGAACCACCTCATTTGGAACTCTATAGCTCAAGATATGCTTAAAAATCCAAGTACGTTCATAACCCGGTTATGCTCTTCCAACTAATCCCTCATATTCTTTACATCAATATTTTTCAAATCTACATCAAAAGTTACCAATTTTTAAAGAGAGGTAACAAAATGTATTAGGAGTCGATTCCTTCAAGAATCACTTCATTTGGAGGTCAAATGACGAAGTTATGGCCAAAAGAATCAAGTATGTTTATGCCCTTAATAATATTGTACCTCTCTTGGGAGAATTAGCATAACTTTCTCTACAAACCTTAGATTGGGGTCTTTATTAGACTGTTTGAAAGAGAACTTCTAGATCTACAACTTTTATAAAGACTCTAAAGTAAAATTGAATCATCTATAGGGTCAATAATGTGACTAGACGATAGAATCAGATAAACAGTGCACTAGACGATATGACATCATCACCAGACGATATGACATCACCAGACGAAACGTCCTCACCAGACGAAACGTCCTCACCAGATGAAGCATCCTCACTAAATTAAGCGTCCTCACTAGGCAATACGTCCTCACCAGACGACACGTCCTATACTCCTAAGCATCTCCACTTATAAGGACCATAACTTTTGACTCCGATATCCAAAAATTTCATTCTTTATAGCGTTGGAAAGCTAGAAAGATAAGCTACAACTTCCATGAAGACAACTTGTCAAATTCATTCTAGATCAATCCAGATTTTACCCTAAAGTCAGAACACGAATTTTTCCCTTATGGTAGCTTGAAATTTTACACTATGCAAACTTGGAAAGTTCTCAACATAACCATTCAACTATCACAATGATTTCATTAAACTCTCAAATCTCAACCCATTTATCTCATCACCTTCAACTACATCTTATCAGTTATAATTCCTATCCTCCTTTCCGTAACATCTCACTTATGCATATATATATATCAATGATTTATGTTCCAAAATCATCGACTCTTGATTACTTTTTCACGTACATCTAATTTCAACTCACATCATCCATGCACCATTCACACTTCATTAACATCAAAAGAATAAAGTTTTTACAACGCTTTAGTAGGCATTTCGAGCCACCTTACATCATAGTCCAAAAATACCAACTTTACAAGAACAATAATTTCTCAAAATGCAACTAAAGCCTTGTTTTACATGATCTAACTTCAAAAGAAAAAAATATGCAAATTAGAGTGATACTTTGACTCTTGACTCGATCACTATATATATTATTCATTGCTTGTAGATGAGGAGGAATTGGGGTGAGCTTAAAGCTCGTGGGTAACAGTTTTATAATCGATAACAAGCAAAAATCCTTGAAAACCCTCATGATCATAACAAATTTTCATGAAAACCCATACAACATATATTTCTCAACTTGCGTTAGTCAAACAATCATCAAACTTATCAACACATGTAAACACATAAGCACATCATAATAGTTTGGGTAGATCCAAAACAGAACGTACTACACAATTCCCATAAGGGTCTTGTGTAGCAGTAAACTTAGGGGAGTCCTTTAAGGAGCTCCATGCCACTATTGGGCAGGCAAGAGAAGCCTTTGGTCAAAGTGTACTTGACATACTTAAGGGACTACCACAATCCCACATA
This sequence comes from Erythroxylum panamense, assembly GCA_027123425.1. Taxonomy (NCBI): domain Eukaryota; kingdom Viridiplantae; phylum Streptophyta; class Magnoliopsida; order Malpighiales; family Erythroxylaceae; genus Erythroxylum; species Erythroxylum panamense. The sequence continues at coordinate 10,712,029 of JAOTIZ010000002.1, read as the reverse complement.
ATCATGCATCTCACATCTTGTAAACTTGTTGCCCAAATGGCACATTTTCAAAACATAACTTTATAAACTTGATATCCTTTTGAAATCATTTCCATTTTTGTTTCATAGTTCATCCACAAACTTCATACACACATATATAACACTTTCTCAAAACATTTAAAGAATAATGAATGCAAATTTTAAAAGTAGTTGAAAACATTTATTTCTCTTTTCTTGAAAGAAACATTGATGGCTTATTATTTAATTATAAATATGTAACCCACCTTGAATTTCTTGATTATAACTTGTTCAAATGTGCCTCCCCTCTCGCTCCTTTTGTCTTTCTTGATTTCGTTTTCATAGGCAAGAATCTCCATTCAAAAATGAACTCTAATTGGAAAACCCAAAGAAACCTATGCATGAAATTGATCCTAAAATACTTATACCCATGCATTTTCTAAGCTCTTTGAACCAAATCCCTTCCAAAAATCCAAATATTAAAAAACCAGCTTACCTTGAATCTTCACCAAATAATGAGTTTGTTAGCTCTAATTGAAACTTTAACCTTCTTCCTTTTTCCCTTCTTGCTCAACCCCAAAATCCCTCTTGAAGACTAAGAAAAATTGAAACCTAGATGGCCTCCCTTTTCTCTTCTTTCTCTCTTTATTCGTGCTTCTCTCTCTCTTCTCTCTTTTCTCATTCACGTTTCTGGTTTCTTCCAAATGCAAGACAACAATTTTTTTCTCCCCTTTTATACCCTTCCTTCAATGCCTTAAGACTTTACAACTTAAGTGATGTTCCAACAATGCCCCTCATGTAATCTTACCACCTTAACACTTTAATTCATTTAACCTATGTCATATAATCTCACTCACATTTACATGCTAATTAATTCCAACACAAATTAATCTAGCAAGACCCCAAAATTAATCTAATCATGCTTATTTATCAAGAAAAAAATTCAGGGGCCAACCTTTTTCCCCCTCTTAAAAGAATTTCATCCTCTAAATTCTTACCTTAATCTTTAAAGAGGTGTGGGTACTTCTCCTTCATGGCTTCCAAAAGGTTCCCACATGACCTCTTCCGCAAAATAGTTTCTCCACAGGACTTTGACTAGCTGAACTGTCTTATTCTTAAGGATCTTCTACTTAGTGTCTAAGATCTCCATTGGAGTTTCCTCATAGGTCAGATCATCTCTTAACTGAACCTCAGTGGCCTGAATAATATGGGAGGGATCCGATCTATACCTCCTTAACATGGACACATGAAACACGTCATGTATCTGTGACAATTCTAGTGGCAGTGCCAACTTATAGACTAGCGGTCCGATCCTCTCTACAATCTCCTAAGGACCCACATATATCGGACTTAACTTGCCCTTCTTGCTAAACCTCATGACTCCTTTCCAAGGAAACGTCTTAAGAAAGACTTTCTCACTGACTTTATACTCCTTTTCCTTCTGGTGTGCATTAGCATAACTTTTCATTCTATCCTGTGCTGCCTTAAGCCATTGCTTAACCAAATTAACCTTGTCGACTATCATCTGAAATAACTCTAGCCTTATCAGTTTCCTCTCCCCTTCTTCATCCCTACATATCGGAGTTCTACATCTCCTTCCATACAGTGCTTTATAAGGAGCCATTTAAATGCTCGAATAATACGAATTATTATAAGCAAATTCGATCAATGGAAAATGTTCATCCCAAACGCCCCTAAAATAAATCACACATGCCCTAAGCATTCCTTCAGATTAGCCATCTGTTTGAGGATGAAAAGCAATGCTAAAATTCAAGTTGGTTCCCAAAGCCTCTTGTAAGCTTTCCTAGAATCTTGAAGTAAACCGAGGATCCCTATCAGAAACTATAAAGTCTGGAATCCCATGTAGTCTCACTATCTCATCAATATACTTCTTTGCTAGTACGTGCAGAGAGTCAGTCTATTTAATTATCAGAGAGTGGGCTGACTTTGTCAACCGATCAGCAATGACTTATATAGCATCATGCTTCCTATTGTTCTTGGGAAAACCTATCAAAAAATCCATGGTCACCCGTTGCCACTTCCACTCAGGAATGGACAATGACCTTAACTTCCCATAAGGTGCCTCATGTTCAACCTTGACTTACTGGCACACTAGACACTTGCCCACACATTCCGCTACATCTCTCTTCTTACCTTTCCGCAAGAAATGCTCTTTCAGATCTCTGTACATCCTGGTGCTACTTGGGTGCATAGCATAAGATGCATTGCGTGCCTCATCCAGTATTTCATCCTTTACTTCCTTGACATTCAGAATACAAAGTCTGTTTCTGACAACCATAAGTCCATCATCCCTCACTACCACTTCAGATTTCTTGCCATTCTGAATTTCTTCTTGGAGCTTACTCAATTTTGCATCTTGTGCTTGTAACTTCTTAACTTTTTCCCTGAGTATCAATCTCACTCTGAAATTAGCAAAAATACAATTTGGTTCCTCCTGTTTCAAGCTTATTCTAAGCTTCGCCATTTCTTCCAATAACAACAAATAAACTATTCGAACATGAGCTATAGAGGATTTCCTACTTAAGGCATCTGCTACCACATTCGCCTTTCTTGGATGGTACTCAATCAACTGGTCATAATCCTTGAGCAACTCTAACCACCTTCTTTGTCTCAAATTCAGTTCCTTTTGGCTCAACAAATACTTGAGACTTTTGTGATCTATAAAAATCTTCGTTTGAACCCCATACAAATAATGTCTCCAAATCTTCAAAGCAAAAATTACTGCTACTAATTCCAGATCATAGGTCGGGTAATTCAGTTAATAAGGTTTTAGCTGTTGTGAGGCATAAGTTATCACCTTGTCTCCTTGCATCAATACACAACCCAAACCCTTCCTTGAAGTGTCACTGTAAACTGTGTAACCTTCATCTCCCATAGGCAAGGTCAGCATTGCAACACTTATCAATATGTGCTTAACCTCCTCAAAGCCCTTCTAACATTCATCACTCTAGATAAACTTCTGATTCTTCGTCAACAACTTGGTCATCGAACCAGCTATCATAGAAAATCCTTCCACAAATCTCCTATAATACCTTGCCAGACCTAGAAAACTTCTCACTTCTTCCACTGTCTTCGGTGCATGCCAGTTTACCACTGTTTCAATTTTCTATGGATCAACATGCACCCCATCTTTCGATATCACATATCCAAGGAAAAATACTTTGTGAAGCCAGAATTCACATTTGCTGAATTTGGCATAAAGTTCCTTCTCCCACAGTGTTGGACCTTGCATTTTAGAAGTCCAACTCAGAGGTCATAGAAAGTGAGCTTATTACCCTATAGGGTTATTTCAAAGACCCCTTATTAGCCCACTATCTGGAGTCATATAACGTAGGCGTAATCTAATGAAATCTCATTAACCCTCAACAGTTCATCTTCATTCTCATAACATCCCGAAAATTTTCCCTATTTGAATAAATGATATGTGACAACCATTTTTTACGATCATGTCTCCAATCATATTGTACCTGTAAAAATTTCTTTAGAAGTCATGGAGGGTTCGCCGCGACAAACTATTGTTTCGCCACAACAGACAAATGGGATTCAACCAGACGACCTTTCAGGTAAAGTTCGCTGTAGCGAACTCTTGACTTTGTTGTGGCAAAGTTCCCATATTAGACCCAAGCATCTCTCGGGATAATTACGCCGCGGCAAGAAGCTTTACTTCTCCGGGATGAAGATGCATAATTAGCCATAATAAGACCTTTTGGGAAGGGTTCACTCAAAAGCCTTCTCTAGGTCTCTACATCTATCAAAATCCTTACTTTCACTCTAAGTTGTCCCGAATTCACTCCCTTTAAGGTAAGATCATTTCATGACAATTCAACTACCAGTGTTATTTTGTCAATTTCTCAAATCTCTACTCAATTTATTCACTACTAAAACTAAATCTCATCCTTCATAATTTCCTATCTTTCTTCTTTTGTAACACATATTACTTATATGTAACCACAATTCCTGTTCAAAAATTCATCATCTCAAAACAAGTACTTCCCCAAGTATCCCTAATTTCAACTCAACCTTATCTATACACAAATTCAAATTTGCACTCAATGGCATCCATATATAATTCATAATTCATTAACATCAAAAGATAAGAGTTTTTACAAAGCCGTAAGGGCATTTCAAACCGCAATATATCAATGTCTCATAATCTTAAAATACATAAGATACTTGAACTAATAATACTTGAAATGCAGCTAAAAGCCTTATTGTTACAAAATCTAGCTTAAAAATGCAAAAATATGCAATTTGGAGAGATGCCTTGATCCTCTTTCACTCAATCTCATGTTCTTTACTTGAAGATAGGACGGATAAAGGGGGTGAGCTTAAATCTCGTGGGTAACAAGTTTATAATCGAGAAACAAGCAAAAACCCTTTTATAAAACTCATTTTCGTTGAATCTTTTCATAACCATAGTAATTCCGTATTTAAAAATCATAAAACACTTATTTCATGAAATTGTCAATTTGTCAAACAATTCACAATAGTACAAATCATGTATGCATCCATCTTGTCAAATGTATCATGACCACATAAACACATCAGAATGGTTTGGAGGTCCATAAACAGAACGTACTACACATTTCCCATAAGAGTCCTATGTAGTTGTGAGCAGAACGTACCAACGCAATCCCACATAATGGTTTTGCATAGCTGTGAACTTATGGGAGTCCATGAAGGAGCTCCATGTCACTAGCGGGCAGACGGGAGAAGCCTTTAGTCGAAGTACACTTGACAACAAAATGAACCAAACCAAACCCACATAACATGTATTTCATGTCTTGTAAACATATTGCCCAAATTGGCACTTTTCCGAAGCTTGATTTTTCATAGACATAAGATATTTTGAAAACATGATTTCATAAACATGTTATCTTTTCAAAAATCACTTTCAAAGTCTTTTCATAAATCATCACACAACTCATATAACAACATATTGCACTTTCTCAAATCATTCAAAAGCAAAAAAAGAAACATTTATGATGCAATTTAAAACATTAAACTTCTTTGATTCAAAGAAAAATTAGTGGCTTATTTACTCTATTATAAACATGTAACCCACCTTGATTTCCTTGCTTGAAGACTTTCTCAAAGGTGCCTTACCCTTTTCTCCTCTTGCCTTCCCTGATTTCCTTTAACAATAGCCAAAATTTTCATTCAATAGGAATTCTAATTTATGATTAGGTAAATGAAGAAATTTGATAATACTTTCTGCTAGAACAATGTTTTCCCATTGTCTTAAGTTTCTAATGACTCCAAAATCATTCGATTTGGTTCAGTAGTCCGAAATTTATACTCCAAACATTTTCGAACTACTTTTGTACTGAAATAATATTTTATGCTCAACTTCCTTCCAAAAATTGATATCTCTATAGACTGAATTTAAACTTAATTTCTTCATACAACTTGTAGGCCTATGTCTCTAGTTTACTCAAATCAAAAATCACTCCATTTGGATAACTACATAAAAAGTTATGCTCAAAATACCAAAGCATATTCTGTGCTAGAAAGTTCATCACAGCGACCCAGAAAAGTTCGTCGCGACGAACTTTTCCAGAGAGGAAAAGCTCGCGAGAAATCTCACAAGTTCGCCGTGGCAAACCCCTGAGTTGGCCAAGGAGAATTTCATCCTTCAAGTTGGCCGCGGTGAACTTTGACAAAGGTAGAAAATGTTTCGACATCATTTTCCATATTTTTCTTCCAACATCTACAACTAACACATCTTATACCTCAACCATCATTTCTACTTCGTTTTCACTTTATTCTCTACTTCATTTCAACTCAATATCACTCAAAACAAATTCATAAACTACATTTGATCATTAAGCCTAAAAAAGAACACTTGCCTATATCATTCATCAACAGCTTTCTACCCATATGCAACTTCCTTTGAGTTTCATTTAACCAAACCCATCAAATTTAAAGCAAAACTTACTTGTTGAAGCTTCAAAATCTTCAAACTCTTTAAGATTTCGCAAACCTTAGATTTTCTCTTCTCTCTTCTTTTCCTCTTCATCCACATTTTCTTCTTCTTCTAAATACAATATCACTTTTCTTCTTCTTATTTATACTCTAAATAAATGTGAAATGTCCACTTAGCCCTTCCTTTAAGCCTTATGTTCTTTATCCTTAAGTGATCTTCCAAAAATACCCTTATACAATCTTACTACATTAATACTTAATTCCATCAATTTACCCATGTTATAACAAATTAACTCCAAAAATTAATCTATCATCACCTCATAATTCATTTAAATCATGCTTAATAAATAAAAAAAATTAAGGGGCAAACACTCAGTGTTTGCAATACTATCCTGAGGTGCTCCTCATGTTCTTCTTCACTCTTGGAATAAACCAGAATGTCATCAATAAACATTATGAAACACTGATCCAGATACTCCTTAAATACCCTATTCATAAGATCCATAAAAGCAGCTGAAGCATTGGTCAATCCAAAAGGCATGACTAAAAACTCATAATGTTCATACCGTGTCCTGAAGGTTGTCTTATTTACATCAGGCTCCTTGATTCTGAGCTAATGATAGCCCGACCTAAGGTCAATCTTGGAAAAGACCTTTGCTCCCTGCAACTGGTCAAACAGATCATCAATCCGAGGCAGGGGGTACTTGTTCTTAATAGTCACCTTGTTGAGTCTCCGGTAATCAATACACATCCGCCATGTTCCCTCCTTCTTCTTAATAAACAAAACTGGCGCCCCCCAAGGCGAAGAACTTGGTCTTATATACTCCTTCTTTAGCAGTTCCTCCAACTGTTCCTTAAGTTCCTTCAGCTCAGCTAGAGCCATTCTATAAGGTGGTATAGAAATAGGTGCAGTTCTGGGAATCAAGTCGATGGCAAACTCGATTTCTCTCACCGGTGACAAACCAGGTAAGTACTTTGGGAGCACGTTGGGAAATTCCCTCACAACTGAAAAATCCTCTAACTTCCCTTTATTCACATCAATATCCACAATGTGTGCCAAGAAGGCTTCACACCTTTCCTCATCATCCTGTTTGCTAACAAAGCCGAAACAATCTTAGGTGATGGTGTCCTTCTATCCGCTTTAAAAGTCACCTTCTCATCATTATCAAGATCAAACTCTGCCTCTTTAAGCCACAATCTAACTTTGCACAATATTTCTCCATAGCATCCATTTCTACTATAACATCTAAACCCTTCAACTCCAATGGTAGCAAATCCACTACTAGTTTAGCACCCTCAATAATCAATTCACAATCCCTATATACTTGGCTTATTATCACCTTTCTCCCTAAGGGAGTACTAACAATCAAGGACTATCTACAGGCACTAATTTAACATCATGCAAAATCATGCTTGCAAAAACAAATGAATATGTGGAGCCTAAATCAATCAATCAATAAATATACTGTAGAGTTAAATAACTGAGTCATACCCGTGATAACTTCAGGTGCGGCTACAGCTTCCTCTCTGGTCATAGAAAATACCATAGCCTGTGCCTATCCCCTTGGCCTTCCTAGAGGAATAGCTTTCCTTGTCACTATAGAACTGCCTACCTTAGTGATTGGCCTGATTCCCCCTATTTCTACTCTCCTTGGGGCTTGCAACTATGATCCCTCTCACCTTATTACTTAGGGACAGTCCTTGATCATATGTCCCTTCTTTCCACATCGAAAGCATGCACCAAGTAACTTGAAGCACCCTCCCCTGTGAAACTTTCCACAATGCTCACATTGGGGGTTCATGTTCCTGCTCCTCTCCACCCGATTATTGCCCCCTGTGGTTGAGACTTGCACTAAAGCTGCCCTTGGTTACTTGTTCCTAGCCGAGGCACTACTTCCCACCTCACTCTATGTGTGGAAACTCTTCATATCCTCCCAGGCATTGGAGCACTCACCCCTTTCTTGGAAAACTGCTCCCGATTCTTCCTCTTTTTGCTTACTTCCTTCTTTATATTCTCCAGTTTTTTAGCATGGATTGCAGCATCTACTAGCTGCTGGTAGTCACAGAAATTGTGGATTAAGACTTTCTCCTTGATCGCCAAATGGAGACCTCCCTCAAACTTGTGGCACTTGTCCTCCTCATTCGCCACAATGTTGGCCGCATATCGAGAAAACTTCAGCTCATATTCACTCACACTCATGTCCCTCTATGTGAGATTTAGAAACTCCCTAGCCTTCTCTTGTACATAAACCCTCAAAAGGTATTTCTTCCTAAAGACTTCCACCAATGAAAAGCATCCCCCTGTAGCAAGCTCACCGCATAATCCAGTTTCTCTACATTAGAGCACTTCATCTAAATCAGGATGCTCTCTACCCTCTTCAGCCATGTTTCAACCTCTTTGGGATTTGTAGTCCCATTGAAATCTACAGATCCATACTTACAGAGCTTATCATACTGTTTAGTTCTCTCCACTGGAGCTTACATTGGAACTTGAGACCCTTAACCATGGCATATGAGAAAGCCTGAGCAAAAGCTTGAAAGAACTACGGATCCATGTGGTTTGCCTGAGGCATCGGTGAAGGAAGTGGAGGCACTTCTTGTTGCATGCTAGGTGCCTTAGGATTTGGAGCAAAATGTGTCTCCGCATCTTGTGGGACATAGGATTCATCCGTGCTCCCTTGGCGAGAGCCAGATTGAGTCAGAGCTTCTCAAGTTCTTCTTCCAGGTGGCATTTTCACTCCTTGAATATAAAACCATTGAAAACTCTTAGTTCATACAAAACAGTTTCAAATCATGTACAACAATTCAAAACGTTGCAAGTTGTTCTTTAAAACAATGCACATTCCTTCCATGTCTTAAACTATCCATTTCATGCCTAGGATACTCCTAAACCTAGTCATATACTTGGACCTGAACCTAGGGTGCTCTGATACCATAACTATTGGACCCCATTTCTAGAGCCCAACATTGAAGTTGTGAGATGTGAGCCTAATATCCTGTAGTTTTCGGAGCCCAACAATCTGGAGTCATAAAGCGTGAGCGGGTTTTCTTATAGGGATATCATTAGCCATCATGTGTCCACACCAGTTAAACACCAAATCACAATTTGTCTTCTTCAAAACTATTGTAGCTCTCTACCTCTTGTTTATTTTGAAACAAGAACCACCTCATTTGGAGCTCTATAGTTTAAGATATGCCTAAAAATCCAAGTACATTCATAACTCGGTTATGCTCTTCCAAACAATCCCTCATTTTCTTTCCATAAATATTTTTCAAATCCACATCAAAAATTACCAATTTAAGGAGAGATAGAAAAATGTATTAGGAATATGTTCCTTTAAGAAGCACTTCATTTGGAGGTCAAGTGATGAAGTTATGGCCAAAAGAATCAAGTATGTTTATGTCCTTAATCATATTGTACCTCTATTGGGAGAATTGACATAACTTTCTCTACAAATCTCAGATTTGGGTCATAATTAGACGATTTGAAATAGAACTTCTAGATCTACAACTTCCTTGAAGAATACAAAGTGAAATTCAATCGTCTATAGGGTCAAAAATGTGACTAGATGATAGGATCAGATGAATAATGCACCAGATGATATGACGTCACCAGTCGATACGTCATCAGCAGACGAAGCGTCCTCACTAGATGAAGCATCCTCACTAAACGATACGTCCTCACCAGACGACATGTCCTCACTAGATGATACATCATCACCAGATGATACGTCTTCACCAGACGATACGTCCTCACCAGATGATGCGTCTTCACCAGCGGACAAGTCATCATCAGACAATACGTCCTATACTCCTAAGCATCTCCACTTATAAGGACCATAACTTTTGACTCTGATATCCAAAAATTTCATACTTTATAGCATTGAAAAGCTATAAAGACAAGCTACAACTACCATGAATACAACTTGTCAATTTCATCCTACATCAATCCAGATTTTTCTCTAAAGTCAGAACAGGAATTTTTCCCTTATAGAAGACTTGAAATTTTGCACTATGCAAACTTGGAATGTTCTCAGCATAACTATTCAGCTACCAAAATGATTTCATTAAACTCTCAAATCTCAACTCATTTGTCTCATCACCTTCAACTACATCTGATAAGTTATAATTCCTAT
>JAOTIZ010000002.1:10643255-10662684 GCA_027123425.1 Erythroxylum panamense | reverse complement strand
TTAATCACGATCCAGTCAGTTCAGTCAGTTCCAATTCACAATTCACTACCGGAAAATCATGAATGCATGTACCTATGGATAAATGCATATGCAATAAACCTGTTCCTCTGTAATTGGAGGCCAGTAACATGATTAATCAGTGGATGCAATGAATGCAATGACACCTATCAGTCTATCCCAATTTACCAAAATACCCTTGCTATCAGTAACGGGATGTTACATAAAAAGCCTTTTATTCGACTTTTTTCCTTTATTGCTCCAACATTTTCCTTGGTCACAACTTACTGTTGGCATTTTTTTCATAAGGAGTATTTGACTAGTCTAGTATTTGTTTTAAGGTATTGCTTATTAGTTGTATCCCTATAAAGAAATTTCATTTCTTTTTTTCTCTTTTTTGTTGTTCTTTTGTGGTCAATTGGTTAATTTGTTGACCAACCTTTTGTTTATATTTATGCAATTATGGGTCTAATTTTCTTCTAAAAAATGTGTATTTAGAAGAAAAAGTGATGAATTTAATCATTTATGATGGTCCTATTTGATTTTACAATTTCAAGGTTGTCAAAGTAAATGGAATAACTAAGAAAAAGATGTATATTCTCAAATTTGGGTGATATTTAAGTTAAAACTATGCGCATTGACATTTTAACCATATTTTCTACCTTATTACAGTCATTTGCTTCTTAAAATAAAACAACAATTACTTAATAAAAAATTTTCTTTACAATTTATGATCTATATATTTAGAAGAATATGTCATCAACATCTTCTCTATAATATATTTCTATTTGACATATTTGTATTCAAGATTTGGTGGAATTTTCCACTCTATGTTTGGTGGATTCAAACTCAATTTGATTTTGTAACTTTAAAAAAGATTTCTAGGTATTCTTATATTATTGTTTTATTTAAACCATCTACTTCCAATACTATTATTAGATCTTGATTTTAATTTCAACCTCATTAACCAAGGGTTACTACTTCTCATTATAATCGAATAAACTTTGCACTTTCATCTAGTTTTTCTTTTAGTCAAAATCTAAATCTAAAAGGTTTCCATGGACAACATTGTAAGCATCTTTTGAATTGACCAAATGTATGCATTTAATTATCTCTTAATATTAAAATCATTGAAGTGACAATTTTAGAATTGTTAAAAGTTCTCATAGAATGGCTTTATGGTACTTCTAAAAATAGGCCATTAATTTCTTTTTCTAATAAAGCAGTTGGGTTTTTATTGCCTTTGCGTGTCATCTTCTTACCTATTACTTTAGGCTTTTGGCAGATTTATTTTCCATTTTTTTTAGGCCTTCATGAATCAACCATAGATCATGGCTAAACCCATATTGAGTTAAGAAAAGCATTTACCAAGTTTTCATAATTGATTGGTCCAAATTTAAAAACTTCTACAGTGTTAAACAAGTAAGGCTAATAGGAAAATAGTATACTAATTAGTCTTCATAAAAATAAATGCAACCATTTTATTGTATAACATTCTCACATAAGCCCTTTAAACAAATTTCCGATCATATTTTCTTAAATTATGATATTTTGATTTTTTAAAAAAAGGAAAGAATGTATTAAAATATAAGCAATTTTTTACAAAAGTATGAATAAGATAATACCTTTAGGGACTATTACAAAAGTATGAATAAGATAATACCTTTAGGGACTAAACTACCTCTAACAACATTATACGTTACCAAAAGAATGAGCTAGTTAAATTTCCAATTAAGTAGGCATTAGGAGCTGAAGTAGGGTTAATCTTTATGGACAAAAATGTGTTGCTTGATTTTGGAGGATAAGATCTACAAGAGTTTTTCTCTGTTGTTTTATAAATAACAAAAGAACCTATTGTTTCTTTATTCCCATAGACTATAAACTAGATACGATAAAGAAATTATGAACATCTAGAGATCCCCTTCATTTGTCATCTGAACCTTGCAACACCAGTCAACTATTTCTGACCAAAAAGCAAGTGGATTGAATATACTACATAGTTGAGTAATTGCCTTCCATAGGTATTGAATTTACTAACATAGGAAAAAGATTTGATGATTACTTTCAAAGGCTAACGTTTATAAAATGCACCAATTAGACAAAGCTGAGTAATGTGCTAGTATATCAACTATAAAAAGACGATTCCTAATTGCTAATCATAAAGTGAATAAGAAGTAAGGGGAATTATGCTTGTACCAAGTGAGTTTATGCCAAGGAATACTAAGGTTGGTGTTTCTAAACAAAGACCAGAATGATGCATTAGTGAAGTTACTATAAAGGGTGTGTAACCATATGGTGGAGTACTTTTTGGAATTATCAAAGATAACATTTGATAGGAAACTATGCAGTGCAAATGATGGATATAATACTGACATATCCACAGTGGAGAAAGCTTCAACAATGGAAATAATGGAAGATAACGTACTATGTAAAGTAGTAGCATCATTGATTGCCCCTAGAGGGCCAAAAAAAAGGTTCCCATTATCATACCAAAAAGGATGTAGTTTTACCATCTCTTACCAAATTCTTACAGGAATCTCTGATCAACTCTCTTAATTTGAATAACGAATTTATAATGTAAAGGAATTCTCAAGAATTTTTATGTTCCATACGTTTTGATTCCTTATGAAATAATAATGCATCTATTTAGCCTATAAGGATTGATTATTAGACATTAATCTCCAAAGTCTCTTAGCAATAAAGACAAAGTTTAACATTTTAATAAGAAATATTCATAATCTACCAACTTTCTTTGACATACAGATCTTAGACCATTTAACTTTTTCGTTGGCTTTATCATTAGCTTTCTAAAGAAAGTTTTTAAAGAGTTTATTAATTAGTTTGGAGACAACTTTAGGAAAAACATTGTGTGAAGCCCAACAATTAGTTATTAAAGATAACACTAAGTTTATTAGTTAACACTTACCTGCACTAGAAAGGGCTTTAGAGCTCTAGGTCTCAATTTTGCTTTTGATTTTCTCAATAAGAAGCTTAAAATCATTAAACATAGGCTTTATTGATGATATATGAACTCCAAGATATTTGATCGAAAGATGAGATTCCTTAAAAACCACTATAGGCTAATATTCTCGAAGATAGGTACGAGGCATTTGTTGAGGTGAAAGAGTTGAATTTGTTGTTGGTAATGGCTAGGCCAAAAATCTTTTTGAACAATGTGGAAGCTTTTGATAAGGCTGATATTGAATTTAAATATTCTTTGGAGAATATGAAAACATCATCATTAAAATTGAGGCTTACATTCTTGAGTTGCTTACATTTTCAGTGAAACTTAAATTTTGAGTTCTCAATGCTAGTTCTTCTTAGCACTCTGGTAAGCACTTCAGAAATTGATGAGAATAGGTAAAGGAAGATGAGATCCCCTTGCCTGATGCGTTTAACTGCATGGATTCTCTTAGTAGTTTTCCCATTAACAAATTTTTTTATAAAACTAACACGATACAGTTTAAGATCCATTCAAGAAAAATGTTTGGGAAGTTAAAAGCCTTCAATGTATTTAGGATAAAGGTCTAGTCAATAATGTCATATGTTTTCTCGAAATCAATGGTGAAAAGCAAAGTTTTTGCTAGAGTTCTTGAGCCAAAGCTATATTTTCACCAATTTGTCTATTGTGAACGTAAGCATGCTATATAAGATAAATAAAATCAGGAAGGATGGATTTGAGCCTCTCAACAATTACTATAGAAATGATTTTGTAGATGGAAGAACAAAAAGAAATAGACATGAAGTCATTAAGGGACTTGTGATCCTTTCCTTTGGGAATTAGAGTGATGAAGGTATTGTTAAGTTCTTTTAGAAGTTTTGATGAAGAAGAACTCCTGTACCACTTCTATAATAGATTTATTAAGAATATCCCAATTTTTTTTGTAAGGAATAGGATGTTAAAACCATCAGGTCGAAGTGTTTTACACTTAGCCAAATAATTGATGACATTCTCAATTTCAAAAGCTAACACTAGAAGAGAAAGAGTCTACTTGACATTAGCATTTAGTTTCTGTTGAAAAATCTGTTCAATCAATCTATCATAAGAAGAAGCTTTAGAAGGGGATCCTAGTAACTGTGAAAAATAGGATTCAACCGTAGATAGGAATTCAGATTGAGTATGAAATATAAAGCCATTAGCTACCAAAAAGACTATCATATTAGAGGAATTTCTAGTTGGAACACATATGTGAGAGAAAGAGGTATTTTTGTCACCATATTGTAACCATATAATTCTAAATCTTTGTTTCCATAATGTGTAATCAAAATTGGTAGCTTGAATGAAGTGGCTTAAGGCTAGTTTTTTTGCTTCATGAAAGGTGTTAGTGGGGTTGAGGTTTGTATCAATTTCATCTTTTTCAAGGTTCAATTTTGTAGTGTTTAGAAGGTGATGGAGATTCCTAAGCACTCTAAAAAATGCTTAAAAAGGCATATGTTCCCCAAAATATGATTTTGCTGTATTAATCAACCATTATAGCAACCAGGGTGGTCCTACAAACTCTCAATACATAATATAATTTTCTATTAAAGTACATAACTTTGAGATCATAATATCAGTTGCCTATACACTACACTGATCGGGCAAACCTCCTAAAGTTACACTTTTAGGATTCTTAAACTATCAAACCCATTCACCTTATAACATTTTGACTTAAATACTTTTCAGCTATGTTTTAAAGATCAAAAAGGTTTTCTTTAAAATAAAAACTTTAATTCTTCTTAATAATTGAAACTTATATATGTAAGATAAAAAATGATTTGCTTATGCACGATAAGCCCCCAATGCATTAAAATAAACAAGTAAAAGATATAAGAAAGTTTACATTTATATTTATAAACTTGTAATGCTTCGAATATTCCTTGATCTTAATTTTGTTCTTCACTTAAGTTGTTGGACCCCACGCCCCACCCGTAGGTGTTTGCGGGTTATACCGCGACACATGTTTGCGGGTTATACCACGGCATCCAACCATAATCAGTATTGTCCCCTGGCTCAATGGTGAGAGGCGTCCACGCAAAGTGGAACAAAACCCTGAGGTCTTGGGTTCGAGGGCTAGAACTCACCTGAGGCCAGATGGGACAATACTGATTAAGTTGGATGCTGCGGTATAACTCGCAAACACTCGCCGCGGTATAACCTGCAAACACCTACGGGTGGGGGGTGGGGTCCAACAATGATGAAGCCAAACGTTATCTTAGTTTGACTTGACAGATTTGGGAAAAAAAGGATGTAAATAAGGTTTGTTCAACTTCTGGTTTACTGTTTTGTTTTTCCAAAAAATAGAGACCATCTCTCTGACTAGGACATTCAATCATCTTCTTCGTGCCTAACTCCTAAAAGAAACAATGTGAAGGAAAAAATGTTATACTGCAATCTGAATATGTAGTTAATTTTTGAATGAAAATAAGGTTTGCAAATAGATTGGGAACATGAAGGACATTTCTTAGTATAAGGTCCTTGTTTATGTATATATCCCCTTAGCCAGCTGCGGTGGTAATAGATCCATCAACTATTGTGATCTTTTGATGGCCACAGTTGGGGTTATAAGAGATAAAGTAATTAGAGGAACAAGTCATATGATCTATTGTTCCGGAATCAAGTACTCACATAGGAGAGGAATTTCGTTATAAGGCATTAGGATTAGAAGAAGAAGAAGTACCTGAAAATGTCAATGAACAAGTACCTGTTAAGGTTGGCTTCTCAAAGGACTCAAAAGTTTTTAGTTTCTCCATTTCTTTAGTATTGAACTCAGGAATAGGTTTTTTTGGAATTTCTTTCACTAGTTGACAAAGTTCTCACCATATGTGCTTGACTTCAATCGTTCCCACTTCGACTGTGCTTGCCGTGAAGTTTTCAACATTTTTCCCTAAAATGTCGATGCTTCTTGCAGTATGTACAGAAAAGGGAATCTCGATTAAAAGGTTTGGATGAGCTCACTCTAGTAACAATTGTAGAATTGTTAGCTTCCTTCAATTCCGTGGCCTTGGTAATGAGTGCAAAACCATCTCCTCCTTGAGATTCAAGCATAACACTTCGACATCCCTCTTCTGCACGTATAATGGCAATCGTCTCATTTAGAGAGAGTAGGTCTTGTTTTCCCAAAATTCACATCCTTATAGCATCAAATCCACGTTTAAACCTACCAAAAAAAAATATAAATACGAGTCTTTTCCATAAAATGCTTTAGAATTGCTGCATATTCACTAAAACGTATTTGGATACATTAATAATGATCTATCTCTTACCACAAGCTTTGTAAGAGATTCGAATATTCAGTGACAATCTGAGTCTCCTGTTTAGTTGTTGAAACTTTCGTCCTAATCTCGTAAATCTGTGCAGCATCATTAACTTTGGACTAAGTTTACCGAATAACTTCTCAAATCTCCTTAGCAGTTCCAAGAAACATACATGTGTCACTAATGTCTGGCAACATTGAGTTCCATAATTAGGACATTACCATGAAATCTTATTCATCCCATGCTACAAAATTTGGATCATCCTGTGAAGGACCAATGTCTATTAAATGGCTCAATTTCCCTCCCCACTTTAGGAATGTGCAGACCAATTGTGACCACTTTAAATAGTTCTTCCCATTCAATCAACATGCAACTTGAATATTCTACAAATCTCTGGGTATAGCAGCAACAATAGTCTCAACTGTAAGGCTGATTATTTCAGCAAAACTGCTAAGTAATTTCGACATTATTGATTAGGTAAGACTAAAAAAAACAGTAGGAAAATTTGAGTAATAAAAGCTAGAATGTTGAGAGGGACAATGCAGATGAGACTCTCGGTCAGTATGACTAGAGTTAAAAAAATCTGAGTTTTAAGAAAGAACCAACAGCTCTGATACCATGTTAAATATTAGCATAGAAGAATAATTCCATTCTCATCTGTAAGTTACAGTCATAATCTATATATATATAATTGTCTATACTAAATATAGTAACAGATTCTCAAAGATACAAAAAAATCTGTATTTTATTTTAATCCCTAGAAATCAGGGATTTATATGATTTCTATAACTATACAATCTTCTAGATAATGTTCATAATCCTACATAATCCGACGCTAACTATAGTCATGTACGACAAAAATGATGTTGGCCATCAAGAAACCAGTAAGTTGTAGCCGCGAAGATCGCGGAACTGAGTTCGGAGACCCTTCACTGCTCTAGGAATCTCCCCGCCATGAGTCCTGAACTTGAGCAGCAAACTGCAAGTCCCAGAGGATGTCCTCCACAGAAGGTCTATCTTCTGGCTCCTGGTGCAGACAT
Organism: Erythroxylum panamense; assembly: GCA_027123425.1. NCBI lineage: Eukaryota > Viridiplantae > Streptophyta > Magnoliopsida > Malpighiales > Erythroxylaceae > Erythroxylum > Erythroxylum panamense. The sequence continues at coordinate 10,655,410 of JAOTIZ010000002.1, read as the reverse complement.
CGAATGCATATCTCCATCGTCGTCTTCAATGATTGTTTCGAACATGACCTGTAAACATCTGGATCAATCACGCTCCTAAGACCTGTAATGTGCCCCGAGAGGCTTCCCTGTAGCTGCGTGACAGTTGCATAATATCACTGAAATTATTTTTGTATAGACAGACACAAATAAAAACTTTGTCGACACTTTCACTAATATTTGAAGTAAAGCACCAACTGCATAATAATATCCTTCATAGGAAATACAATAAATAAGTGGAATTGTTTCCTAAACCTGATGTTTGAGATCATCCAATTCATTTGCAGACTTCAATGATCTTCCGACAATTATTTCTAGCAGTATCATTCCAAAGTCATAAATGTCATTCTTCTCTTGATTTGACCTGCAAAAGACGAAGTCCACAAGAAACAAGTTAAAAGGATTAGTCACTTAGTAGATTGCTGATACATTCATCAGACTTCACAAAGTTCTCAATTTAACATTATACTAAGCAGCAGTAGATACAAGTAATCTTGTCAGCAATCAGCACCAACCTTGCTTTCATGTTAATATCTTTGGATCCATTAGAAGCACTCCCATGACCAATCTGCATATTAGATACCAAATTTAGACATTTCCTCAGTAACACTAGCGTATAATACCATTATCATATTCATACGGTGGTTCATGCATACATTTTCTCTGCTTTCTGCCAGCAAGGGTAGATTGTAACTACTGATTTTTGCAACAAGATTCTGATCCAACAAAATATCTGTTATTTTCATATTATTCGCATATACCACAGGAACAATCCCTGTATGCAAAAACTGAATGCCCTTTGCTACTCCTATTGCAGCTGATATGCGTTGTGACCAATTAAGTTTTGCTCCTGTGCTCCCATCTGTGACGAAAGTAAACAAAGTTAAAAATTTGCAGACAAATAACAAGAAACAAACGTAAACAGAAGAATCCAGGCAGGTGGCGCCTCGTTGACTCCGCAGTTTGAGGAATTATGATTTATTTGGATTACTTTTGACATATAAGAACTAAATGGTGTTACACAATCTATAATTGGGAACGTCTTAAGCATTACCTGAGACCCAGCTCCTTAATGTACCATTTCGGACATATTCAAATATAAGAAAAACCCTGCTAACACTTGAATCGTCCAAGTAGCATTCGAAGCAGTGCCCAAGAGAACTGACCAAATGTCGATGTCTCAGTTTGGAAATTAGCTCTATATGGTGCATAAAGTTTTGCATGCTGTGATTCCTCTTCATTTTGAGGCATCTAATGGCAACAAACGATCCATTTTTAAGCTGACCTCTGTAAATCTGAATGCATAAAAAGTTGTCATCGAAGCATTATAGCATGATCGTAGTGCATGATCTGGCTTTAAGGAGGAATATTTTGTCATACTAGCAATAATAGCAAAGAAGTTTCTTTAAACTGCTGAAATTCTGTCTAAATTAGTTCCCATATACACCGGAGAGAAAAAGAAGAAAAAGTACCTGCCCTTGAGATCCTTCACCCATGAAAGTAGATGTGTCAAAGTTGTTTGTTGCCTCCTCAAGCTCATCCAGTGAGAAGGTACGATAAGCTGGTACTCCAAGTGCTCCTAGCTTCATTGTTTGAGATATATACCCTTCAAAGAGCAGCAAAAAACGCAAAACAAATCGGATAATTGTCATACTTTGAGAAGAAAAGACACCTATGTTTAAGCTTCTGCCAACTAAGCCTTCCATAAGTTGCTTGCCAATAGAACTTCATGCATAGATAATATTCTTTTAAGAACTAAAAACCTATCTTCAATTTCTTGTGTTATGACACGTTAGCTTGTTATATTCTTTTTTTCTTCACTGAAATGCTATCTTGAATCAAGCTAAGACGTGCATTTCTTCATTTAATTTCACCGGTTGGCTTGCTAAAAAAGGACACTAAAGCTTATTGCGACCTTGCAGTTGCATGGCTACATACATGAATGCACATGATCTACAACACTGGCGCAGGTATCAACAGAGTGGTAACATAATGAAACCTTACTTGCATCTGACAGAAGTTTTGACGGGTACGCAGTTGATGCATCTTCTGCAATATATCGTATTGATGAAGGTTTTCTGATTCTCTTCCTGACACTGATTTTCCTGATAACTAAAATAATTAAAACAGATAATGCAATTGCTCCAGCAATCCCTCCAATGACACCCAATGCAACAATTGCTTTAGATGCTTTCTTCTTTTCCCTTTCTTGAGGCAAAATCCCCACAGCCAATGCTTCATTCCGACAAGCAAGAAGAGGATGCTGATCTTGGTCTTCATTTTCCAGACAATTTCCAGCATACAAAACCTTTTTCTTAGTTTGTGATAGAAGACAACTGGGTAAATGCCCAGTCAATAGATTTGAGGATAAATCCACAAAACTCAGGCTGGAACCGCAAGATTGATTTTCAAAAAGCATTCCTGTGAACTTGTTGTCTGCAACATCCAAATAAGCTATATATGGCAACGACATCAATGACGGTGGAAATGGTCCCACAAAATTGTTTTTTGAGAGATCAAGCCTCTGGAGCTGATAAAAGGATCTAATTTGAGAAGGGAGGCCAGCCCTGAACTTGTTCTTGCTCAGTACTAGAGTGACCAGCTTGTGTCCAAGCTTAGGAAACTGGGGTCCAAAGGAATTATCTTCCAAGTCAAGCACTTCAAGGTTTGTCAAACTGCTAAAATCAGGCACTTCTCCCTGGAAGTAGTTATGTGAAAGTGTAAGAACTCTGAGATTCTCCAAATTACTAAATGAATTTGGCAACGATCCATTAAACATGTTCTTCCGCAAACTTAAAACAGCCAAACCTGGTAGCATGCCAAGCCCAACCAGTAGCTTCCCAGAGAACATATTGTCATCAAGAACAAGTGTTTGGAGACTAGCCAATGATGTGAGTTCTTCAGGTATGGCATCATACAGAAAATTAGAACTAACATTCAGTATTTCCAGTGATGACAAACGTGCAATTTTACCAGGCAAAGGACCCCATAGGCCAAGAGAAGCCAATGTTAGGACCTTCAAGTCTGGTAGACTAGCCAGTGTTGTTACAAACGAATCAATTGAAAAGTTCCTTGGCAGAGCAGGAGTTCCCTTGTTTCCAATAATATGCAGCTGAGTTATGCTTTCCTCATAGCAAACAATAGTCACGGATGAACTTGGATCGGTATTGCAAAAGTCTGAGGAGCTGTTCCAGCTACTCAAAGCAGATGGGTTGTTCAGAAGTCGCTTGATTCTTAAAAGAGTCTGACCCCGGGACGATTGTAGCTGCTCAGAATGATTCAGTGAAAGAAATATAATTGTGGAAGCTAGCAGAACCGAATACTGAAACACCTTTCCCATTGACGGGCAGAATTATTATATCTTGCAGAGATTTGAGGATTTATTGAAAGAACACACTGCAAGATTGTCATTAGAGAAATCAATGTTAGTAACAAGTATGTTATCGTTTCTCGGTGTTATGAGTGCTTTGAAACTTGAAACTTTAACCAATAACAACTGATGAAAGGACAAGGAAGCAACCGCAATAATGCATTCATATAAAGCAAGTTGAAATTGCACAGATCAACCATTTGCATCATTTTCAGAAATCCAGAACAGCATAAGTAGAAATGATTCTCTTTCAAGCAACTTGACATTTAACATTAATAAATTCTTACGAAATACTACTTTGGTAGAAAACAATCGCAAATATGCTGAAGATGTTTGCTTAATATTGACTAAATCTTATTTTCCTCCAACTCCTGATCTCATGAATAAACACAAAAATTCAATGCAAAAGCTTACCTCTTGTGGAGTGGATGGAAAGTGGTTCAAATTTCGAGCACCTTGAAAAGAAACGAGTCACTACCTACTAATTTCTGTTTTCTTTTTTCCTCTGAAAGTAAAAGAGCTATATGGATAAGATTCTCCAAACCACAAGTTTCTGCTCACTGTAACTAAAGGTCAGCATAACTTGGTAGGAGATGATAGTCACTTGCAACTGAAGTTATAGCCACCGTAAGTATCGTCGTTGAATAAGCTACAAACTGACCCTCAAAGAAACATTCCCAGCAGGGTTCTGCTTCTACTGAAATTCTGAAATCTGGAATTGAAATGAAAGGCCTTACCATTTGCCGATATTCAGAACTCAACTAGTATGATTTTGAAGTGGGTGGCCCAGAAAGCTTCAGGAGATTAACAACCATGAACTTTAACAACAGCTCATTCACATACTCGTCAACTAGGGACCTCAAAATCATATCAACGCATGCTTGTTTGTGTCTATGAAACAAAATAATTTTAGCGAATCGGTTTGATTCACGAAAACCTGCAAGAGCCTAAAACTTTCACACGCCAAGTGGCTGGAAATTACACCCAAAAGTAGACATTTCCTTCAAATTTCTATAGATTTTATCTTACTGGTAGTAATATTCCTTCAATCCAACTTATCACCAACAATTCCTAGTGTTTCTTTTAAAAGGTCTAAAGATAAGTACTTTAGGCGAAAGGAAAAGAGAAAAGATTCTTGTTGCAGAAGAGAAGCCTTTATTCCCTCAGAGCAGGCACTCCTGGCATGCTGGCAACTAATCGTAGTTGTGATGTTTAATGTTGTCATTCACATATTCCATTAACATATGTTTGTGGGCACATGTGTACACATTTATGATAGGTAGGCATGGCAGATGCAACGTAATCTTTCGCTTTCTGAGTCTGATGAGCTTTTGCTTTCAGTGCTCCCCTCACCTTAAGCCACCCACTCCATGGCTATATCAGTATAATCCGTTGCCTTTGCTTCCTTTCAATCCTTTCTTTCACTGTAACCAACAGTACTTGCTTCATTTTATAATAAAATTATGTCTATAATCAACTTGTTTTGAATGTTTAGAAATGGGTGATCAACAGGTTTGCTTGCCTGCGACTGAAATTATAAGAAATTAAGGCAAGCTATACTAAGACAGAAGCAAAATTCCCTGGAAAGCCAAGTTGATGGAAAACAATACATAAAGAAATCCACCGCCACAACACCAGTCAAGACTTGGAGCATTTAATCTTTTTTGTTTTTTTTCAAGAACAAAAAACAACAAATGAAACTAAAATCCACAAAAGAACAATACAATTGATAGAGACCAAAATGACATCCAGCTTTCCAGTTTCCACTAATAATTGTACCTCTTTCAATAATTGAAATTGCTCCAAGTTGAAAATTTACCGAGCATTTTCTTTTTGGGAATTCCGTTTGTAATAACTTGTAAGCACATGTTAACTGATGCAAAATCTGAGTTTATAAAAAGAATTTTACTGTTAGAACCGTACTCAGTATTCTTAAGCTGTCGGTGCAAATAGGAGAAAGTGACAGACCTCGCAAGACCAGTGACTTCAACAGGAGAAGCAATTCTTTTTCGCATTTGGTCCCGTCAAAGATAGCAATTTCAATTTGCGTCAGATTAGTAAATTGGGAAGTTTTGGATTTAAAACCACTTATGCTAACTCAGGGTGTAGGTGAAGTAGTAAGGGATCTTTCAGACTTAAATGAAATCATGGGTTTAAATCGTCCTTATATACGCAGCTGTTTAAAATTTGGAGTCAGAGCTTTGCCTCCCGCAAGAGACCTACCCGGTTCAAGCGGGAATTAGTCTAAGAATGGATGACTTAAAGGTACCTTCCTATAGTTGAGACCCTCCTAAGATATCTCGTGCACAAAAAAAAAAAAAAACACAACTTATGCTAAAGCATTAGTATGAAATTCAGTGCTTTATCATTGAATTATAAAAGATGGTGGGGTCAGAAACCATGTCATTTCCCTTTACCTTTCACTTTCAGGCAGAGGTGTTTACCAGAGACCTTTCAAAGAGGACGTGAACTTATTACGATTTTTATTTCTCAATTCATTCATTGCAACACCTTTTGTAGAATAGAAGATTAGTTGGACCAAGGATCAAATATCATATTTTAAGGATTATTATTACTATTACAACAACATTCACTAGATTCGCCGACAACAAAATTCAGTAGGCGTGAAATCTGTGAGATTTTTTTTTTTTGATACACGGGAAAGCACAAAATAGAAAACAAATTACAAAGTATGTCGGGGGAGGTTACTCCCGGCTAAGTCCGCCAGACGGAGAGTGATACACTCAAGGGGTGCTATGTCGAAAAAGGTGAGCCCCAGGTTCAAATCAAACGCATGGGTCGCGAGCCAGTCCACACACCGGTTACTCTTTCAATAAGTGTGTCGAGTGAGAACAACCCAGTTCCGGATCAGCAGCTCATTAATGTCCCGGATAAGAGGATTGAGGGTGAGAGAGCGCTGCGGGTCATCAGAGAGGAGCTCGATCACCAACAATGAATCCAGCTCCAGCACCACACGTCGGAAGCCAAGGTTCCATGCCAAGAGTAGACCCGAGTAGACACCCCAGAGCTCCGCCGTAACTGGGGAACATCGGCCGATAAGCTGAGCAAAACCTCCAAGCCAAGCTCCACAACTGTCCCGAAGAAGACCACCGGCAGAGGCCAAGGAAGTGTCTCTGCAGCATGCACCATCCGTATTCAACTTAACCCACCCTGAGATAGGCGGGCAGCACCCAAGACATCGGTCAGAACGCGACCGAGGGGCCAACCGAGCACGACTAATCGAAGCAGAGTTCTGGGAACTCAATCTAACAAAATTGAAAACAACCAGAGCGAGAGAACTTGGCTAGGAAAACTGATCGTCGAAGAGGGCCGAATTGCGCCAGTTCTAAAGGAACCAACAAGCAGTCCCAAATATGGCTGCCCACTCAAGGCCCGAAACCAAGTGGTGGGTTTGAAGGTTAGTGAGTAGCCAGTCGGGGCGACTACTAGAGAAGAATGTGGGAGGGAGGACGTGCGGGGGGAAGGTACGCCAAAGAGTCTGCGCAGGGGGCAATCGCGAACAATATGAAGCGCGGTCTCCTCCGATTGACAGTGGTAACAATTTGTACTCGTAGTAAGATGCCGGCGAGCGCGATGCTGATTGGAAAGGAGACGGTCGCGAGCCAACAACCAAAGAAAGGAGCGAATGCGTTGAGGCCCGGGCCACTTCCAAATGGAACTCCATATGAGATCGAGGTGGGCTTGGAGGAGCTCCAGAAGCATTGAGTAGGCAGATAGGGCCGAAAGCTCATTGATCGAGCTGAACCGAGTGACTACATGCTGTGTAAATCGAGCAACCACTTGCTTTATAGTTAGGGGAAATTAACAGAATCGGTTATCGAAATTGTTAAGCAAATTGAAGTCTCCTTCTCATCCCCTGTTCTCTCTATATCTCTTCTCATCTAATTCCCCTATTTCCCTTTTCTTCTTCTTCTTCTTAAGTTCATTTTCAATTTCCAGAATATGTAAACAATGTTTCAATTTCCATAAATACACCCTTGAACTTTGCTTATGTTGGTTACTGCTTCATTGCCTTTGGAATAACGGTTCATTACATTTAGTAATATACAACTTTACTTCTAAATGGTTAGTGATAAACATGTTTCGATCCTCTATCAAAGCTAAACTGTTTGAAGTGGAGGTGATTGAAGTTAAGACAACTTGAGATACTATACCACTGCTGGTTATACATCTTTATTTAATCACCCATTTGGATGCTTGCATTTCCTTTTAAGCGATGAGGTCTGAATAAAAATTTCACTACGAAATGTAAACACTATGTATGCTATTTAATTGCAAACATTCGTACAAATTTTCACTAAGTAAAACATTCACAAGGACTTCCATTTGCTACAAAGAAAGCTTATACTGTCAACATTCAAGTTACAAAGTTTTGAACACTAAGGCGATAAAAGAAGGGTGGAGATTGGTTGGAAGAGATTGTCTGGCGTGTCAATCTCTTCCAACCAACCGTAAGAACTAGCCTCCTGTTGTGCCAATCTCATACCCCCATCTGCGTCCATAGATTGGAAGGTCAAAACAAGGAATATGTGCTAAGATCTTAGCTCAAGGCTACAGACGCAAATAAACAATGTTGACCGTAACAATCAACAGCCCACTTTTTGGTAGAATAAGTTTTGGAAAGTTAACTATAGAATGGGAGGTCAAAAATTAACTTGCCAGTGCCCAGTATGCAAATGTGGCCCATCTTCCCATGTTACAGCTATATATGTTAACTAGCGACCGAGCACATAAATGTGGTCTATGCAAGTTAAATCAAGTTATTCCTTTATTTATGATTGAAATTTTTTTAAAAAGAGGCGAGTCGTTGATCGAGTTTACTTACTTGTATAGGCATGATATGGGAAATCTTTGTAATACAAGCAGTCACAACCGTCTTCTTTAGAATAGGGAGGTCCAAGAACATCAAGAAATGCACAAGGTGTAATGGCTGTGCATTGATGAATGTTGCCACCCTTTGTCGGATATAACACAGAAGGAGAGCAAGGAGCAGTAAATTCCTTGTTATCTATCAACTTCGCCAATCTCACTACATAGCAGCACGTTTCAGTCAGCACCGCGTCTGATGACGAGGTTCAGTTTATATATTGAGCAAATAAAAGAGATACACTTACATTTTGAAGGTTCTATGGGCTCATTTCCAGTGAGAGGATCGGCCCAATCATAAGATTTGATGTGCATTGTCCCCACTAGAAGCTTGCTAAAAACTGTCATACCTGGATGATTATGAAGGGGGATGACACCATTCGCAGGAAGAAAGAACATGCACACCTGCGCAAGTTAACATGGAACAATGAATCACAAACTCGATGAAAATCGATTTTGAAGGTAAATAACAAGTACATCAAATTTCAGAAACATTTACATGTTTCAAGAATTTCAGTTCTGCCATTTATAGGCCACAAGCATGCATGCACATGAAATTTGATGCAAGGAATGCGAGTAAGAGCTGAATATAATGTAAAGTTGTGCAGGTGAGAATTATAGGCTAATCTATACTCTTGTTTATGGTCATGGACAGGCCAATGATAAGATATGATCATCCAAGAAAAATTTATTAAACATGTAAAGAGCAATTTCAAGAGAAAAATAAAGAATACCGTAACAATTATAATCGACTGAGAAGCAAGCTATACTTACTGAAAAGTTGTCACTGTTGTAAATGGTTGTGCAGCTGACCCTTGGGGTCCCTTTGACTGCAGTTTTAGGATTAAAGAACGGTAACTTGCTTGTTAGCCCAACATCTTCAAGCTTCATGTTGTCTGCAACGTATAGAAGAAGTGGTATATATCACAACTACACCAGTAAAGCACTAAATCGACGGGCTCTGAAAGCTTATATGGGCAACAGAAATGTAATACTGAGTGCTGTGAAGAACTCGATCATTTATGGTATAACATAATGCTTAACAGAGAAGTTATCACAACAAAAATCTATATCACACATAAGTCGTAAAGACAAATCATTTGTTTTGCTTCTCAAAAAGGAAAATACCATCAGAGTAACTTGATCTGGTTATTATCACATTCCAAGCACAAAAAAATCACGCCAGTTAAACTAGGCTGCAGCTTGCAGTTAATCACAAATTAACCAGAGAGAAAGGACGGAGTTAACTCACTTACCAAGTATTTGACACAATCTCTTGACATCATTAGAAGAAGGAACGGTACCAGGGCCTTTAAAAATGTCTCTGCTGGATGCATAGAGCTCCTGCAGTACGTCGTTGGGAACCGCTGCATCGACTATTTTATTCGCCCGTTTGCATCTCTTCCTCTTCAGAGGTTTATTCGCCCGTTTGCATCTCTTCCTCTTCAGAGTTCTATTCGCATATCCAACTTTTCTCCTATGCGGAACGGGAGTAGCTATTCCTCTTTCCACCATGGTGTCAGTTATCCTCTCTCTAAACATCAGAACCTGTATTTCTAGGTGCAAGTATTAAAAAAGCTTAAGCCTTCTCTGAGCCGGTATTAGCATATATGGCGTGCAAGCATTCATCCAACTCCAAAACAAGCTGGACACTGCAAAAGCAGAAGTAACCGCTCTACAAAAAGAAAATGCAGGTTTGCCAAACAGATTGATCCAGATTTGAGGTTAGTGAATAAGAAAAAGAGAAGGAAAAAATTGGAAAGTTGATGACTTCTACTTCAAATCAAACTGAAAGCCAGCGATGGAGTTTTATATATAAGAAGTCAAGAGGATATGAGGTTGCAAGAATGTTATCTGTGGGGAAGAGCGGGGAGGGGACGCAGTTGAAAACAGGAGCAAAGATACAAAGAACATGGTATATGGAGATTACCAGGAATAGCAAAACTAGGGGCCATTTGAAGTTTGGTTGGCAAGAAAGTACTGAAAACAAAAGTCTTTTAACCCTTCTCTTGGTTTGGTTTTGGTTGGCTGTTTTCTCCGCCCACTGCTTTGCTGCTTTTAAGTAACCGAAATGTCATCTTTCATAAATCTCTATTATGATCTCATCCGACCAAAACCAGAAAACAAATGATTGAAAATTCACAAAACATCCGACAACGTCAAGAATAAACATTAATCTAATGATTTACTAAAATTTTATATTAATATATATTATGAATTTATTTTATCACTAATTAATTAATTATTAATAATAATATATATTAATTTTTTATTTATCATATAGTAATACTAATAAATAAGATGGATCGATTTTGTTTACTTTACTTACTTTCAGTAAATAAATTATAAAAGTTTTATTATTTTATTGAATTATATAAATTAATTAATATAATTATTAAGATTACATATCGAACATTTCATCCTTTTTGATATATAAGTAGGGTATTGGTAATCTTATTTTTATATATAATAAATAAGAATAAAAAAGTGGATATTATAAAATAAAATAATATTTAATATATTTTAAATACAAGCAATAATAAGTACATATGACAAATAAATTAATTTACTTAACATAAACTATTTATACAATTCGTTAATTTTCATTCATCGCTTGGTGAAGTGGTTCTTCAAATTTTTAGAGATTTATCACATTAATCTAAATCAATAACACAGTTTAATTCAAAAACTGGACTTTAAAGTAACGTGCCTTCGGCTGCGGCAGGGCATCCCCTATTGAAACGAATTAAAAAATGGCATTACTGTGTTCCACAATTCTTCCACGATGAATCTAGATTTTCTGTATAATATTATGGTGTTTTATTATGTCTAATAAATCTCAGTCATTTATTTATATAGGTCTCATGTAAGTCCCGCATGAGTCCCACAAAATAAATGACTGAGATTTCATAAGACAGAATAAGACAAAGTAATATTGAACACAAGATCTTGTTCGGATTAGGTACTTACATTGGGAACGCAAATTATTAGACCTCAAAACGCACATCATTTACAGTTGTCATCTTATAGGTTTGACTTTGAGTGCCTCTACCACAAATAATTTAAACTCTGAATGTTTCATGAAATGTTCTTAGATCCAATTGGATTGTCACGTTTACAAGTCATAAAGAAAATATCAAGAATTGGAAAGCTTCTAGCTGAGCAGTGATTTATTGGATACGTAATTAGCTTAAATCGTTGAATAAATAATTGATCATTGTTTGTTTTTGACCCTATTGTTTGATATGGTTGATTCCGTAGATATTCGGTGAAAAGATGGGAGCTGTGTCAGGCTTCGAACGATTCCTTGACTTCCTTCCAAAGCTGTCTTTTGGTATCACTGAAAGTAGTAATAAGTAATAGGAAATATTCAATGTATATCTTCTTAGGACATATTTATGTATAATTTAATAGATATTTCGGTGTTTAATTGTTACAACAAACTCTTAAGTCTTAACTACATATCGTAATACAAGCAGATAACTTTTTATCAAACAATTTAGTATCTTTTCATGATATTAGAGCCCTAGCCTAACGGCATCATATTTTTTTTACCAACCCACTTTCGCTCTTGCTTATTCAACAACGAAACATAAACAATGTCTCAATATAATGAATCTGCCGCCATTGCTGTCAATATTGAAGCTGCTCTACCTCAAAACCTGATAATGTTCAACAAAGGTTTCTCGTCTTATGATATGAGTCATTATTATACCCTTCCATGAAGGGTATAATAGTCCTTAGACTTAACGCGCTCCGCGGAAAGATCGACGACAATTTGTTGAAATAAAGATACGCAGGGTTTTTGATTTCTACGACACCTCTCGGAAACTTGTTCCGAGCAATCCCGATGATCAAAATAAAACCAAGAAAAGCGAAC
>JAOTIZ010000002.1:10616046-10634314 GCA_027123425.1 Erythroxylum panamense | reverse complement strand
TTTTGGGGTGATGCGTTGCTAACAGCCACTTATGTACTTAATCGTGTGCCCACGAAATCAGTTACTAGCACACCATATGAGTTGTGGACTGGTAGGAGGCCTGATGTGTCAAGTCTCCGACCTTGGGGGTGTGCAGCCTATGTTCATGATCTCTCTCACAAACATGAGAAATTAGGCCCAAGAGGGAGAAAAAGTATTTTTATTAGATACTCAGAACACTCAAAAGGATACTTATTCATTGGTGAACAAGGAAATGGAGGCATAACTAAATTTGAATCACGAGATGTAACATTCTTAGAGAATGATTTTTCCAAGCAAGGCGAAATAGGTAAAAACCTATTGTTATATGAGTCGCTTGATTAGAATGATTCTATTATAAAGAATCAAGATGAGGAACTTCAACCAAGTGGGAGCAATTCCACAGAAAGGTTCTCTATGATGACTAATTCGAGTGGGAGCAATAAGATCAATCATAAATTTGTTTCTAATGTACCTCATTTAAGACGAAGTAATCGAGGAATAACAAGGGAGTTGGGATGGTGAGCAGATATCAATCAAATCCAGGCCAAGCACATTGGAAAGCAGTAAAGAGGATATTGAGGTATCTAAAGGGAATTGTGGACTATGCATTATGTTATCAAGGCACTGATTTACGTATAACAAGGGTATATAGATGCAAAATGGGGAAGAGATTTAGATGAAAGAAAATCTACCTCAATATATGTATTCTTACTAAACCATGGAGCAATATCATAGAAAAGTAAGAAACAATCTTGCATTGCATTATCCACAATGGAAGCTAAATTTATAGCATTCTTAGCTACAGTATAAGAGGCTGTGTGGCTTTATCGATTCTTAGTGCATTTAGGAGTCACTCAAAGTGAAATTAATCCAGTGACCATCAACTGTGATAGTCAAGCTACTAAAGACCCCAAATTTTATTGTAAGATAAAGTACATAGATACCAAGTATAATTATGTGAAAGATATAGTTGCACGAGGAGAAATGAACATGAGATATATATTTATGTGAGATATGATAGCATATCCAATGACAAAGCCAATTTCCAAAGATGTATACATTGGGCATATAAAGTCACTAGCACTACGTAGATGTTGAAATGTACTGATAAACATTTCTCTATGTATGTTCACTCATTATAATGTCATATTTTGGATATAATGTATGATAAAGATTATTCAATGTGTATCATTTGATTCATGAATATATGTGTTTTTGCATAAATATATTTTGGGATGAATCACAAGTATATGAGAAAGATTATAGATTAGCCCTCTTACACGAGAAATCACCTTTGGTGTTTATGCTCGCTAGAGATAAGGTATGTTTGAAGTTTATTATCTAGGTGATAATTGAGAGTGAGAAACTTAAACCATAAATGCCGCAAGGAAATTGGTTCAATGTGATTTGTTAATCACTATATCTATCTTACATTGCCAGATATGAGTTTTGAGCAATTTTTTGAGTAGATAAGTGAACTCAAGTTAAACATTGAGTATGTTTGAACTATCATCTGTATGGTATTTTTTGAATGAAAGATGTTCAAGCTAAATGAAGTGGGTAAATACCGTAGCACATAACTCGTATCATGCATGCACAACTGACCACAAAAGGGATTAATGTAAGTCACAAGATCTCATCTTACATTATATGAGACCCTTGAGGTTAAGAAGAACCTCATCATATACCCTTATGACTCTTGTTTTATTTTTGAGAATTAAATTTAAGGTTTGCTACTTTAGGTTATTGTTAAAAGATCATGCAAGATGCGATCCCATAGAATAATTTTAGAAAAACAAATTAAATTTAATTCAAAAGAGAATTGAGAATAGAAGAAGGTCATTTTTTTAATCATTAACTCGTATGAAAAATATTCATTGATGGCCATCGTCTCTTTAGTAGATAACTTGAATACAATCATGACATAAGAAACTAAAGGAGATCAAAGAAAAGCTCAAATGCGAGATATGACCTAAGGTATAGCATACAATGTCTATTCAATGACACATAAGTCTCAAGATCAATTTGTTAATTGACATGTCATATACTCCTAGCAGATATATGGCACTGTGCTCTCGTTGTATGCTAATCACACTGGTTATTGAACAAGTATGAGCATTGCAGAGTTTGTTTTTAAAATTAAACCCATCATGTGTGAGTGGGAGATATAAGTCATTATTACACCCATGAAGGGTATAATAGTCCATAGACTCTTGGAATAACTACAAAGGGTAGTTATCTGAAGAAGACAACGTTATATATTTAGATATATATGCATTTGTGTGAACAAAGTTGTTTCTCCTTCTAGAATCAACAAACAAAAAAGGACAGAAACAATAAACAAATTTGTTCTACAATTAAAGTGGCGAACAGTTCTTTAATCGGTGGAACTATAACAGGAATCTAAGTACGTGATTCTTTGTTTTTATATGCATATGAAATGATCCTATTTCACATGATCTTTGTGATTATGTTTTCTCATGATTATTTTCTAACACATCTAATTTCAAACTAAATGGTGCAAACTTTCCTACCTGGAGAGTACAGATTAGTGCATTGCTCATCGACTATAATGTTAAAGGTTATGTTGATGGAACACTTCCTTGTCTAGTCACAACAGGACCGAAACTGGATCTATGGATTCCACAAGATCAGTTTTTTCTTCATGCTTTGATGACCACTGTTGCTCCAAAACCACCAGAGCTCTTCTTTATCATAGCAATAACGACAGACGGGTCTCTTTATCGCAGCATCTTAGGAGCTCTATAATATGTACTCTTGACAAGACCAGATCTCAACTTTGCAGTCAACAAATTGTCCCAATATATGCATAAACCGACTGCACTTCACTTTAAACGGCTGAAGCGAAGTCTTTGCTATCTCAAACATACACACGACTATGGTCTCCAACTGCGTCGACCGAAACATTTCAGGTTTCAAGTATTTAGTGATGTTGATTGGGGAGGAGATGCTGACATCAAAACGTCTAAGTCTGCATATGTCATTTATTTTGGTAACAATTCTATTTCTTGAAGCTCAAAACGCCAACGTACTGTAGCTTGATCCTCCACAGAAGCAGAATATCAGGCAGTTGCCAACTCTGTTGTAGAAGTAATGTGGCTTTGCAATCTACTACGAGAACTATATGTTCACTTACAGGATGTGCCAAAAATTAACTGTGATAACTTGGGAGCTACGTATGTGTGCTCCAATCCGGTTTTCCATTCCCAGATGAAACACCTTGCCTTGGATTATCACTTTGTTAAAGAACAAGTGCAACAGAAACATCTACAAGTCTCTCACATTTCAACATTTGATCAAACTGTGGGTACCTTAACCAAACCATTGTCTTGGTACAAGTTTGAAATTTTTCGGAACAAGATGAACGTCATGTACTGTGACTTCATCTTGCAGGGGCGTGGTAGAAAATAGTCAATGTATATCTTCATAGGACATATTCATGTATATCTTAATAGATATTTCAGTATTTAGTTGTTACAACAAACTCGTGTAACTCTTTTATATATTCACATACATATCGTAATACAAGTAGATAACTTTTTATCAAGCAATTCAATATCCTTTTAATAAGAATGAG
Organism: Erythroxylum panamense; assembly: GCA_027123425.1. Taxonomy (NCBI): domain Eukaryota; kingdom Viridiplantae; phylum Streptophyta; class Magnoliopsida; order Malpighiales; family Erythroxylaceae; genus Erythroxylum; species Erythroxylum panamense. The sequence goes on along the minus strand of JAOTIZ010000002.1, from coordinate 10,630,695 downwards.
AATGAATATAATGAAGAATGAGAATGAATATTATCATCATATTTGGTTAAGAAAAAGAAATGATTATCATTACCATTGATATTTGTTGATTTGTGAAAAAATGAGAAATAAAAAATTATTACATTTTAATTAATTAATTGTGTTTTATTAATTAATATTAAAAATATTTTTAAAAAATAGTCATTATTAAGGAATGAGTTTCATCCCTCTACTAAATAGAAAGTACGGAGGATTCCTCGAAAGTGGTATATCAAACTATTGCTTCTATAGTGATAATCAACAACCAACTACTAACTTTTCATTCCTTATCTATTAACCCCTTCCCAAACTTATCAACTAAAGTGCAACCATAATATCTCAACTCTTTACATCCTCCTGTAAACCAATCCTAGGTCTTGACTGAAAAACTTTTCAACTTAAAAGAAGAATTTGGTTTGAGCTCGACGCCAAAAGTGTCAAGCTAATTGTCACTCATTTCATGTAAATCGGTTTATTAAAAAAAATCAGGGAATAAAGAGGTGAATGCTTCATAGAACAAATTCAGTCCTTCTTCTGCGTTAAATCCATTTGTTTTGTGAAAGTTAAACGGAACTCTGAGGCTTTTGAGAAAAATAATTTACTAAGAAAACAAAGATATTCTGCTGCTTAATCTTTTAGGTCAGACGTTCAAACATATTATACACAATTACGTGGCCAGAACTCAGATCCCAGAAATGAGATATCGTCCGCTAACTTAAATCATCCATAAATTGAGCCAGCTATAACTTAAAGATTGGCTACTTTAGAGGCCTTGCAATTTAAGACTACACTGGATCATTCAATCACTTTGAAAAGCAAGTTAGTCGGTGCTGAAATATGGACATTGAAGTTTATGCATCTCAAACATCCTCAATCCTCACATGAAAGAACTTTGTTTCGTCCACTCTGTTGACCGCACATGAACATCAGAAACTATGATCGATGGACCGTTTCCAACAAGAATATGAAAAGACGTAATTGCCTTTCTTTCTTTCTTTGTAACTAATGCTGCACGAATTTGTTTCTTCAGTACGCCAATCTACAAGTTCGGTTTCTTCGGAAAAGATACTTGGAAGGCCACGGCGCAAAATTAACATGAAGAACACTTCGGCCACTCTTGATAGTATTGCGTGAGTACAAGTCTACACCTGACAATCCATTTCTTCAGCTACTCCATCTCACAAAGAAATACACGATAACACCTGTTAAAATCATCCCCACATATTTGATCCATCTATCAACACGATTTCGCCTTTCAATGAGCCTCAATACAGAGTTGGAGAGACCCACAGTGTTCAGAACATCCAAAGCTTTGCGCTGTGCCCTCTGCAGCAACATAAAATTCAATGAGAAAAACTTCTCTCAAGATTATATGCAAAATCAAGATGCTTAATCGGCTTGTATTCTATCAGGTGAAGAACTTGAGAAATCACAAACCATGTTAAAACGTACAATCACTTTTTAAGTTGAAGGTAAGAGTATTGCCCTTTTTTATCCATAATTCAACATGGCATTTACCAGCTAATCATTAAGGAATCAATGTCAATAATTTATAATCAATGAGTCAAATAAACAGCCTAGCATCAGCCTAATTTAAATTCCATTTTAAATTCAAGATGCCATTGTATTTTTTGCAAGAAACATGTCATAATAACAACAATTTAAAGCATTTATTTAGTTATTCATTTCTTTCAAACATCAATTCCCTCAAAGCAGCACCTCTGCATAGCATCAGTCTTACTAATAAATTATTGTCATAAACGTCAAGAAATAGTCCTTAACCAGTCCAAATAAATTTAATAATCTTCCCTCATCAGAGAACGGATTACACTTTGATTTGCAATACTCGGGAAGAATATAGCCCAGAATCAGCATCTAAAGAGCAATAATTAAGATTTAATCATAGATACCTTTAAGCGGTCTCTTTGTTCCGAGTATTTCATAAGAATGGCAGCTCCAGTTGATAAAGATTCTTCCAACATCCTTTTGGAATTCTGGACTGATGTCATTGCTTGCGATTCCTCGTCAAATATTCTCAAAACATGAGCCGAATCACCATTCTAGAATGTACATAAATCATTTAGATAAAAAGTAAACGACAGCGCTATGATGAAGAAGGGAACAATTTAAAACTATATACAGCTTTTCCAAGCAATTCTGCTCTCTCCTGAGCTTCCTTCATTCTCCTTTGACTCCTTGAGACGTACTTATCCAGACTTTGTTTCAATGACTCGGCCTCTTCTGCTACTTGTTCCACCTTTCTGTGCAACAAAAGTTGAATCATCTGATTAAGGACATAATCTGTCAATTGCATCATTTATGAAAAATGCACACAAAGAACAGAGGGAAGAGAAGAGGTTCGTTGAAAGAGATGGATGCAAATAAAACATTTTCTTGTTGATCCTTTCTAGTACTTTGTTTTTTTCTGTACAGCAGAAATGAGGAATAGAAAATTTATATAAAGTTGTGGAATAACACATACGGGCACACAGACATGATTATGCACCACTGCTCCAAAATGAACTTTAAAATGTTAATGTTCTTGAATGAAAATAAAAAAACTTCAAGAAAGTTTGTTCCAAATAAGCCACAAAAGTTGAGTTTATTACAAACATGTCAAACCAGCTATAAGTTATCCATTTAAAACTACCAGCACGTGCAAAACCAGTTAATGACTTTGAAGAAATTTTATCGGGTATAGAATACACTTAGATGGTGTTTTGTACAATATAATGGAAGGTGTACCGTAATCATTTATTCAATTGTGCACAAAATTCGTAATGTAATCAAATCTGTCTACATCGTGTCTAAAACTATGCCCTTCATCCAAGTAATTCCCATTACGTAGCTTCCTTCATGTAGTCTCCATTATATTACATTCCTCATTACATAAAACCCTTAATTTATTCATGCCATAGCCTCCTACTGAGCATAAGCTGAAAGCAAAAATTCCAAGATAATTCTTTGAACTGGAATTCACTAGTAATAGAAAAAAGTAATATTAATAAGAGGCCCTTAGATTCTGGATTATATGTTGGACAATTGTATCTCAGTTCCCTAAAAACAGCTTTAAAATGAAAAACACACAAGGACACGAAACTATTTACTGACAACTCTCCTTGTGAATAATAACCTAGAGTTCGGAAAATTAAAGGGGGTTGCGCTCAGACAAAAATCACGCACGTGAACTTCAAGCGTGATCACTTCTGAAGACGCGCATTAGAAACTTAATCTCCTAGAGACTGAGATACAAAAATTTCCTGCTCGTGCAAAAACACATACGTAAAGTAATTTGAAGAAACTCGAAATGTGAATCAGAGACTTGGAGCTTTAAAGAAAACGCAAGATCAAGCACTCTGGCTCACCCATATCCAACAAAATTAAAGAACACCTAATCTCTAATTCTTAAATCGACTAAATTAAGGATCTTCACAATTCAATAGAAGTATCAAATAATTAACATAAGCATATCATGTAGATTTAGATACATGCAACTAACTATACAAAAAAAAAAAAAGAATAAAGAAGTAACATGGTGAGTACCGTCAAATTCATGCCTCAAATTTCAATCAACCAGACATTCAAGTCGCACAAACATGAAATCAAAGAGAAAAGTTATCGGAAATTTGGTATCTCTCTGTAGCGCGACCAAAGAAACCAGTGGTTGTACCTTTTCCAGAGATCGCGTTGGGGTTTGGAGGGAACAGAGCGCCAGAAGCGATCCATGTCGACGCAAAGGGACTGGATCTGGGAAATATCCTTCTTAACAGCGAAAGAGAGCTCCGGAGAGTCGAAGCCGCCATTGGAAGTGGAGCTCTCAAGCCGCTCCAATCTCTCGATGCCGTCACGAGCTCTTAGTAAAAGCTTCTTTGCGCTTTGGTATATCTCCGATAACGTGCCTCCTCCCCCGCCTTCAAATGCCATGGCTGCCATTCTCAATTTGAGCCTTCTTCTTCTTATTCTTCCCTGAAAACAGTATCTTTCAATATTTGGATTTTCGTTAGAACTGCAAATGAATCGTACGTGGCTTCTTGGCCTTGATTCTTTTGTTGTTACGACGATAGGAAACGCTTACAACTCATTTATCCTATCAGCATGTGCCACGTCACAAAGTTGGACACGTGGCATTTCATTTTCCTTTGAAACTGTTGTCTAACTTGACAGCGGTTAGACTCCCAATGCAGGCCCGGTTCCTAAACCAGTAGAGTAGGGCCTAGGACCCCTCCTATCTCAAGACCGAGTTTAGGCCAAATTGGGCTTGAGGCAACCCAGTCCAAGATAGGTCTGATCAATCCTGCTGGATTTATTATTTTTAAAAGTAATTTTCAAAATAATGTTGTTTTGCATTTCTGTTGAGCCTCATATTAGGCCTGGCCTAAGCAACCAAAACCCGAGCCAAGCCTAAGGCCCAATCAAACCTAAAAACTTGATTTGTTAACTTCAAGTCGAGTCAAATTTGGACCCAATTATCAAGCCTACAATAGGGGGTTAAAAAGGAAGTATATAAAGCTATAACAAGTAGGAAATCTTGAAGATATTTATAATATTAGAATATATCTTTATATTTAATTAAAAGGTTATTTTAAAGAAAAAACTAGTTGGCATTTCAAATTATATCTTAAGATTGTAAGCGATTAAATAGAATATTTAAATAAAATTCTTCATAAATAAAAAATTGTAAATATTTTAATTCTTTTGTCAAATTATTAAAAAACATAATAGAAATACTTTTTTTAACATTTTACACTTATACAATCTAGAACTTTAATAAGGTTTATTTATCTTCTAAAAAATGATCTAAAATTAATTAATTAACTTTAAATGAAATTAATTACACTAATAAAATACAATTAACTATGATCTAAACTTTAAATTGATCAAATATTTCATTATATCTACACTTTAAAATAAGTCTCAATTTCCCTACATTAAGTGTCTCCTTTATTATTGTTGTTTTAGTTTAGCGGCACTTTCAGTTATCTATTTAAGGACTTTACTCGTCTATCATCTTAATCTTCTCGACGCAGCTTGTCCTATAAGTCCCTTCTCAATACATTTTATTTAGTCTTCTGAAATTAGTTTACTGGTTGACCAGAAGATGATGAGTTTTTGTTGGAGAGAGTAGACAAGCATTGTTGGAAAGAATGATTCAAAGATAGTTAAGATTCTTTTAGTTGTTGAATAAATTTCAAAATCCGCTCCTCTATTTTCAATTTGTTAGTTTAAATTATATCTATTATTTTTCTACACCTTTTAACATGATTTGTTGTGGTGTAAAGCCTATTTATAGGCTAATTATTTTTTGTCTTGAAATATGCCAATAAAAATAAGCAAATTTAATCTATTTCTTTTCTAGTATATTTCTTTACTATTTTTTATATGTTTTACTGTTCCAAACTTCTATCTTAGTATCAGAGCTTTAGATCCTTGAGGGATTTTGAGATTGAGTGAGAAAATACAAAAAATTAAGTTCTCATGACTGCCAACAATTCAACAATTATCTTACTCCCAAGTTTCAATGGTGAAAATTATCTAGTATGGGCTGTTAAGATGAAAGCTCATTTAAAATGTCTTAACTTGTGGCAGTGGGTAGAAAATGAAAGAAAATTACCACCTCCAAGAAATAATCCAACACTCAATCAGATAAGGGCTCATGAAGAAAAAGAAGCAAGAAGCAAAGGAAAGCCTCAATGCTATAACTCCAAAATATTTGGTCATCTACAAAAGAATTGTAGATTTAAAAAAGAAGAACACGCAGATTTGGTTGAAGTGGCTAAAGAAGAAACTTTTTTTGAATTAGTTGAAAGAAGTTCTCAACAATAGAAAGATGATGAGAAGTGCATCATACAGTAAAAAGATGTACTTCACAAATAAGAATGTGGAGAGATGTACTCCATGGAGTTTGAATTTCTTGTAACTTTGAATTGAGGGAGAACATTGAAAAGAATGATTCAAAGTTAGTTAGGATTTTTTTAGCTGTTGAATAAATTCAAAATCTGCTCCTCTATTTTCAATTTGTTAGTTTAAATTATATCTATTATTTTTTTGCACATTTTCAGATGATTTGCTGTGGTGTAAAGCCTATTTATAGGCTAGTTATTTTTCGTCTTGTATGTCAATAAAAACAAGCAAATTTAGTCTATTTCTTTACTATTTTTCTATATTTTTTACTGTTCCAAACTTTTATCTTGGTATAAGAGCTTTAGACTCTTGAGGGGCTCTGAGATTGAGTGAGAAAATATTAAAAAAGATCCCATGATTGCCAGCAATTCAACAATTATCTCACCCCAAAGTTTCAATGGTGAAAATTATCTAGTATAGGGTTATTAAAATGAAAGCTCATTTAAAAGGTCTTAGTTTGTGGCTTGGGTAGAAAATGAAAAGAAATTACCATCTCTGGGAAATAATTCAACACTCAATCAGATAAGGGCTCATGAAGAAGAAGAAGAAGTAAGAAGCAAAGGAAAATCTCAATGTTATAACTGCAAAAGATCTGGTCATCTGCAAAAGATTTGCAGATTTAAAAAAGAAGAGTATGCAAATTTGGTTGCAGTGGTTGAAGAAGAAACGTTTTTTTTAATTAGTTGAGAGAAGTGCTCAACAATGAAAACATGATGATAAGTGCGTCATACAGTGAAGAGATGTGCTTTACAAATAAGAAATATGGAGAGATGTGCTCCACGGAGTTTGAATTTTCTGCAACTTTGAATCAAGAAAGAATGTTGGAAAGAATGATTCAAAGTTAGTTAGGATTTTTTTAGTTGTTGAATAAATTTCAAAATCTACTCCTCTGTTTTCAATTTGTTAGTTTAAATTATATCTATTATTTTTCTGCATCCTTTCAGATGATTTGTTGTGGTGTAAAGCCTATTTATAGGCTAGTTATTTTTCGTCTTGAAATATGTCAATAAAAATAAGCAAATTTAGTATATTTCTTTTCTAGTCTATTCCTTTACTATTTTTCTATATTTATTACTGTTCCAAACTTCTACCTTGGTATCAGAGCTTTAGATCCTAGAGGGACTCTGAGATTGAGTGAGAAAATACAAAAAAAAGTTCTCATGGCTGCTAACAATTCAACAATTATCTCACCCCAAGTTTCAATGGTGAAAAATATCTAGTATGGGTTGTTAAGATGAAAGCTCATTTAAAGGTCTTAGCTTGTGGCAGTGGGTAGAAAAAGAAAGGGAACTATCTCCTACGGAAAATAATCTAACACTCAAGTAGATAAGGGCTCATGAAGAAGAAGAAGAAAGAAGCAAAAGAAAGCCTCAATGCTATAACTATAAAAGATTTGGTCATCTACAAAAGAAATGATGATTTAAAAAAGAAGAACATGCAAATTTGGTTGAAGTGATTGAAGAAGAAACTTTTTTTGAGTTAGTTGAGAGAAGTTCTCAACAATGAAAAGATGATGAGAAGTACGTCATACAGTGAAAAAAGCTGCTTCACAAATAAGAAATCTAGAGAGATGTGCTCCATAGAGTTTGAATTTTTTGCAACTTTGAATCAAGGGAGAATGTTGGAAAGAATGATTCAAAGTTAGCTAGGATTTTTTTAGTTATTGAATAAATTTCAAAATCTGCTCCTTTATTTTCAATTTATTAGTTTAAATTATATTTATTACTTTTTTGCACATTTTCACATACTTTATTGTGGTGTAAAGCCTATTTATAGGGTAGTTATTTTTTGTCTTGAAGTATGTCAATAAAAATAAGCAAATTTAGTCTATTTCTTTATTATTTTTCTATATTTTTTACTCTTCCAAACTTCTATCTTGGTGTCAGAGCTTTAGATCCTTGAGAGACTGTGAGATTTAGTAAGAAAATACAAAAAATAAAGTTCCCATAGCTGCTAAGAATTCAACAATTATCTCACCCCCAAGTTTTAATGGTGAAAATTATCTAATATGGTCTATTAAGATGAAAACTCATTAAAAAGGTCTTAACTTGTGGCAGTGGGTAGAAATTAAAAGGGAATTACCACCTCTGGGAAGTAATCCAACTCAATCAGATAAGAGCTCATGAAGATAAAGAAACAAGAAGCAAAGAAAAGCCTCAATGTTATAACTGCAAAAGATTTAGTCATTTGCAGAAGAATTACAGATTCAAAAAAGATGAACATGCAAATTTGGTTGAAGTGGATGAAAAAGAATCTTTTTCTTGAATTTGTTGAGAGAAATGCTCAACATTGGAAAGATGATAAGAATTACGTCATATAGTGAAGAGATGTGCTTCACAAATAAGAAATCTAGAGAGATGTGTTCCATGGAATTTGAATTTTCTGCAACTTTGAATCACAGGAGAATGTTGGAAAGAATGATTCAAAGTTAGTTAGGATTTTTTGAGATATTGAATAAATTTCAAAATCTACTTCTCTATTTTCAATTTGTTAGTTTAAATTATATCTATTATTTTTTATACATTTTCAAATGATTTGTTGTGGTGCAAAGCCTATTCATAGGCTAGTTATTTTTTGTCTTATTTGAACTTTCTGCAATTTTGAATCAAGGGAGAATGTTGAAAAGAATGATTCAAAGTTAGTTAAGATTTTTTTAGTTGTTGAATAAATTTCAAAATTTGCTCCTCTATTTTCAATTTGCTAGTTTAAATTATATCTATTACTTTTCTGCACCTTTTCATATGATTTATTGTGGTGTAAAGCTTATTTATAGGCTAGTTATTTTTCGTCTTAAAGTATGCCAATAAAAACAAGCAAATTTATTCTATTTCTTTTCTTGTCTATTTTTTTTACTATTTTTCTATATTTTTTACTGTTCCAAACTTCTATCTTGGTATCAAAGCTTTAAATCCTTGAGGGATTGTGAGATTGAGTGAGAAAATACAAAAATAAAATTTCCATAGCTGCCAGCAATTCAGCAATTTTCTCACCCCCAAGTTTTAATGGTGAAAATTATCTAATATGGGCTGTTAAGATGACAACTCAATTAAAAAGTCTTAGCTTGTGGCAGTGAATAGAAAAAGAAAGGAAACTACCACCTTTGAGAAATAATCCAACACTCAATCAGATAAGATCTCACGAAGAAGAAGTAAGAAGTAAAGAAAAGCCTCAATGCTAGAACTGCAAAAGATTTGTTCATCTACAAAAGAATTGCATATTTAAAAAAGAAGAACATGCAAATTTAGTTGAAGTGGCTGAAGAAAAAACTTTTTTTTTGAAATAGTTGAGAGAAGTGCTCAACAGTAGAAAGGTGATGAGAAGTGCGTCATATAGTAAAGAGATGTGCTTCATAAATAAGAAATATGGAGAGATGTGCTCCATATAGTTTGAATGTTTTGCTATTTTAAATCAAGGGAGAATGTTGGAAAGCATGATTCAAAGTTAGTTAGGATTTTTTTAGTTGTTGAATAAATTTCAAAATTTGCTCCTCTATTTTTAATTTGTTAGTTTAAATTGTATCTATTATTTTTCTGCACCTTTTCAGATGATTTAATGTGGTGTAAAGCCTATTTATAGGCTAGTTATTTTTCATCTTAAGGTATGTCAATAAAAAAAGCAAATTTAGTCTATTTCTTTACTATTTTTCTATATTTTTTGCTGTTCCAAACTTCTATTTTGATATCAGAGCTTTAGATTTTTGAGCGACTGTGAGATTGAGTGAGAAAATATAAAAATGAAGTTTCCATGGCTGTTAGCAATTCAACAATTATTTCACCCCCAAGTTTTAATGGTGAAAATGATCTAGTATAGGTTGTTAAGATGAAAGCTCATTTAGAAGGTCTTAGCTTGTGGCAGTAGGTAAAAAATGAAAGGGAACTACCACCTTTGAGAAATAATCCAACATTCAATCAAATAAGGGCTCATGAAGAAGAAGAAGTAAGAAGCAAAGGAAAGTCTCAATGTAATAACTGCAAAAGATTTGATTATCTGCAAAAGAATTGCAAATTTAAGAAAGAAGAATATGCAAATTAGGTTGAAATGGTTGAAAAAGAAACTTTTTTTAATTAGTTGAGAGAAATGCTCAACAATGAAAAGATGATGAGAAGTGTGTCATATAGTAAAAGATATGCTTCACAAATAAGAAATCTGGATAGATATTTTCTAAGGAGTTTGAGTTTTCTATAATTTTGAATCAAGAGAGAATGTTGGAAAGAATGATTTAAAGTTAAGATTTTTTAGTTGTTGAATAAATTTCAAAATCTCCTCCTCTATTTTAAATTTGTTAGTTTAAATTATATCTATTATTTTTCTGCACCTTTTCACATGATTTGTTGTGGTGTAAAGCCTATTTACAGGCTAGTTAATTTTCATCTTGAAGTATGTCAATAAAAAATAAGAAAATTTAGTCTATTTCTTTTCTAGTCTATTTTTTTACTATTTTCTATATTTTTTACCATTCCAAATTTCTATCTTGGTATCAGAGCTTTAGATCTTTGAGGGACTGTGTTATTGAGTGAGAAAACACAAAAAATAAAGTTCTCATGGCTGCCAACAATTCAACAATTATCTCACCCCTAAATTTTAATGGTAAAAATTATCTAGTATAGGTTGTTAAGATGAAAGCTCATTTAGAAGGTCTTAGCTTGTGGCAGTGGGTAGAAAATGAAAGGGAATTACCACCTCTAGGAAATAATCCAACACTCAATCAGATAAGGGCTCATGAAGTAAAAGAAGCAAGAAGCAAGAAGCAAAAGAAAGCCTTAATGCTATAACTGCAAAAGATTTGGTCATCTACTAAAGAATTGCATATTTAAAAAAGAACATGCAAATTTGGTTGAACTGGTTAAAGAAGAAACTTTTTTTTGAATTAATTGAGAGAAGTTCCCAATAATGGAAAGATGATGAGAAGAGCATCATACAGTAAAGATATGTGCTTCATAAAGAAGAAATCTGGAGAGAGTTCTCAATGGAATTTGAATTTTCTACAACTTTGAATTGAGGGAGAATGTTGGAAAGAATGATTCAAGGTTAGTTAGGATTTTTTAAGTTGTTGAATAAATTTCAAAATCTACTCCTCTATTTTCAATTTGTTAGTTTAAATTATATCTATTATTTTCTACACCTTTTCACATGATTTGTTGTGATGTAAAGCCTATTTATAGGCTAGTTATTTTTTGTCTTGAAGTATGTCAATAAAAATATGCCAATTTAGTCTATTTCTTTTCTAGTCTATTCCTTTACTATTTTTTCTATATTTTTTCTGTTCCAAACTTTTATCTTGGTATCAGAACTGTAAATCCTTGAGGGACTATGAGATTGAGTGAGAAAATACAAAAATAAAGTTCCCATGGATGCCAGCAATTCAACAATTATCTCACTCCCAAGTTTTAATGGTGAAAATTATCTAGTATAGGTTGTTAAGATGAAAGTTCATTTAAAAGATCTTAGTTTGTGACAGTGGGTAGAAAATGAAAGAGAACTACCACCTATGGGAAATAATTCAATACTCAGTCAGATAAGGCTTATGAAGAAGAAGAAGCAAGAAAAAAAGGAAAGCCTCAATGTTATAATTGCAAAAGATTTGGTCAACTACAAAAGAATTACAAAATTAAAAAAAGAAAAACATGTAAATTTGATTGAAGTGGTTGAAGAAGAAACCTTTTTTTAATTAGTTGAGAGAAGTGCTCAACAATGGAAAGAAGATGAGAAGTGCATCATACAATGAAAAGATGTGCTTCATAAATAAAAAAGCTAGAGAGATATGCTCCATGAAGTTTGAATTTTTTGCAACTTTGAATCAAGGAAGAATGTTGGAAGAATGATTCAAAGTTAGTTAGGATTTTTTTAGTTGTTAAATAAATTTCAAAATCTGCTCCTCTATTTTCAATTTGTTAGTTTAAATTATATATATTATTTTTCTACACCTTTTCACATGATTTGTTGTGGTGTAAAGCCTATTTATAGGCTTGTTATTTTTCGTCTTGAAGTATGTCAATAATAACAAGCAAATTTAGTCTATTTATTTTCTTGTCTATTTCTTTACTATTTTTCTATATTTTTTTTACTGTTCCAAACTTCTATCAAGCATTTCATTTTAGTGATGTATATGATCACATTGTAGATAGAGTGCAGTTCAATATTAAGACAGCATGCATACGATAAGAAGCTTTCTTTCTTCTCTTTGATGGAAGTTGTGTGCCAAGCTAAGAGTAGTCTTAATGACAGTTGTGTACATTCCGATGTTGAGTTGTTTATTATTCTCTTTTAATTCCTTCACTCATTTATAATTTAGCTCAATTTAAATTTGTGCTTTTTATGATACTTGCACTATCAATTTGCCATTTAAAATGAAAAGATTGGATTTTTTATTCCTTCTAAATATAATCTATCAACATGATGTATATTCTATTAGTGGCATCTATGTAATATTGAGTGTTATATGTGTCATAGGTGTGATTATTGTAGTGACAACTCATAAAGCTAGGGAATTCTTAAAATCTTCTAATACAATATTAAGTTAAACTATGTTAGATATTTTTTAATGAGGTGGACAACAATTAATTACCTATTTACGGTTTGGATAAATTTATGGTAAAACGAATCATATTTGATCTGGATAGAGATAATAAAGTAGCTCAATAAAAGATCTAAATTAGTGAGTTAAAATTTAGCAAGAAAAATAGACCTCAATTAGTATGGACTAGACTTGTATTGAGCCTATGATGGAGGGCTCGATATAGATGCTATGTATATAAGGTAAGGTCTCCTGTAGCTACTTAAGCAAAGCTAATTATGTAAGTTTCAAACTTGAATTTAGATTTTTAGTTTTTCTCTTTCTCCCACCTTCAGAAGAATAAAAACAAACATAGACAGTCTGTTATCATTAAACATTTCTGAAAGGTAACTATCTCGATTTCATATATCATATAGAAATTATTATAGAATAGATTTAGAGGATCACGTATTAAGAAAGTTACAAAAAGACTTTAACGTATTACGGTGAGCAACTCTCGTAAAGGTGTTGGTAGATTCGCGTTCGTTTCGACTTCGAAAAGTTTGTTTGAAGTCATGAAGCTGAAATAAAGTATTTTCTACATTTCTTTGTTTTTTCTTTTTAACATTCAATTCCAGATACATAACTAAGGCTCCTATTACCTACTACATAATACTTAAAATGTGGTTTGTTGTTGACTTATTGTGGGTTAATTGCACTGCTAAAAAGTTCGTAAAGTGATCCTGACTGAAAATTTTATAGATGTCCCAATTATTCATTGAGTATACATTTGTTATTAATTTAAAAACTATTATATTTAATATCGGAATAATAAAATAAAATTTATAAGTTAAGAGATACAATTTTTTTAAATAGTATGATGACAAATTTATTGAAATAAAATTAAGAAAAAAAGTATCAATACTAAAGAAGATGGTATAAACAATTACTGCTAAAACAAGCATTACCATAGAGTTTAAGGGGAAAATAAAGTTCATAAAATAAGACATAAATTTGTTTGCAAACAAGAAAAAAAAGAGTTGAAATTTATGTTAATGAATATTATAATAAGATTTATAGTGTTTATGGTATTTGTTATTTTCAACTATTTTAATTGTAATGTTAAATATCAAACGTATATGAAATATAATAATTGTGCATTTGACAACTATATTACAATGATTATGTCAAATTAGCGTTATAAATACCAGTACGTATCATACCGGACCAAAACTGATATGAAATAAAGAGTCGATTGTACTGGATTTAAATACCGATCGGTACTAACCCGTTTCGGATTGTACCAGTTAGTACTGGCCGGTATTCAAAATATTAGCCAAATACTGGTTGATACTGGAAATTTAAAAAAATATGATGACTTTTTTTGCAAAATTTTCAAAAAATTTTAAAATCTCCCTTCTACCTCTCCTCCTCTTCTTTTTTTTCAAAGTTTTTTATTTAGTTATTTTATTTATTTCAACTTTTATAATTATTTTGAATTTTTATTTTTAAAATAATAATAAATATTCTTATTACTAATAATAATTATAAATTAAATAAAACTTAAAAATAAATTATTTTAAATTATTGTATATAATATTTATTAATAAAGTATAAATAAAAATATTTTAGTTTTAAAAATAAATAATTTAAAATTTAATATTTATTTATATATATTTTTAATTATTAAATCAAAATTTATTTGAAATTTATATATTTAATAAATATATTTTAAATTTAATTATATTTATGAATAATCATTAAATTAATTTTACAAATTAAATTAAAATTTTGATTATTACTTATTATTATGATTTTTGGAAACAAGGTTAAAAATATACTGTGCAACTGTACAATATGACAATAGACTATTTTATAATTTTTTAAAAAAATTCAGAGACTATTTATAAATTTAAAAAATTACCTGAAATGATACCTGGTGTTAATCGGTATCGATATAATACTGTACTAAAATCTAATCTAGTACCAAATTCGATATGGTATTCGTAACATTATGTGCAACAATTAGTCATCATGTGCCATATTAGTAAATATTAATAGAAGACAGAAACCATTTATTCTTCAGCTGCATATACTCACTGCTGTTGGAGTCAACTACTCCACAAGCTTCTATCTTCTTTTAATTCATACGATTGAGTACCCGTTTGGTTGAGCTTTTATCAGTAGAGCTTTTATCAGTAGAGCTTTTGTCAGTAGAGCTTTTCTGAGAAGAGCTT
>JAOTIZ010000002.1:10603114-10615946 GCA_027123425.1 Erythroxylum panamense | reverse complement strand
TAGTTCAAATGGTAAATAATGTTAACGAATAGCCCAATTGGCTATATATACAAATATCAACAGAGGCCAAGGGCGTGCCAAGCCAAGATTAAAACCATATTTTCACTGATTACTTTTGAAAGATCCTTGTTCTTCCTTTATTACTTCTAACTACTCACTGACAGAGAACCTAGTGGGCCTTGATTCTACACATTTCAGTCTCTTCAAGATTTCAATTAAGATCCAAGCCAGTGTGTTCTAACCTCTTCTCCATCATTTGTCGGACCCTTCTTTTACCATTCAAAGATAAGGATCTAGATTCAATTTCATGACCAAACAAAGGGACCTAGCCTCACCAACTAGGACAGAGGCAATTGAATATTGTAAATCATTTCATCAGTAGAAGCAAATGATTAAATTGACAGGGGAAAAAAAAACCAAACGATAAGACTATCGGACTGAACATCTTAGTAGTTCCCAGCAAAAAAGATAAAACCAAATGATAAGAGTATCTTTTACCTTATTCACGCTGTTTCAATCTGCGTTGAAACATTTTGTGTGTTTCAACGCAGACGTCGGTCTGCGTGTTTCAACGCAGACCTTCGTCTGCGTTAAACATGCAGACGAAGGTCTGCGATATTTAACATATTTTAAAAAATAGAAAAGAGAAGAACTATCTAGATTAGATGGGAGCTTCTGTGTAGTAGGGATAGACAAAACAGAAGAAAGGCAGCAGAAAACGAAAGTGACGGTTGAGAGGAAATTTTGAGGTTTTTGTTAATGTTATAAACGTAAGTGACGGGAATCAATTAAAAAATAGCTTTCCGGAAAAGCTAAAATTTGAGTTTTTCTAAGAAGCTCTAAATTTTAGCTTTTTAAAAAGATGTATTTTAGCTTTTTCAAAAGCTATTTTTACTTCAAAAGTGCTTTTGAAGTTTGCAGCTAAACACCTACTTTTTCTAAAAAATGACTTTTATGGTAGAAAAAAGTACTTTTGGGGTCTCCAAAAGCTGTTCCAAACAGGCACTGACTCTGCTTTTCAACACAGCTTTTTGACTCACAACAACATATGGCGTGAGAGGAATAGAAAGATATATCGCAAGGAGCGAATCGGTCCACATCAGCTTGTCGAATTCATTTTCAATGAGACATGAGCCCTTGATACAGCCAAAGATACAACACACTACTTGTTAGATAGCGTGAAAGCAAGATGGTTTTTATAAGTTAGCTGCTTGCTTATATAATTTTCTAGTTTGTGTTTTTGCCATAGTAAGGAGATAGACATCATTGTAATGTTGTAAACAGCTTCGCTATAGTTAATAAATTACCTTTTAATTTTTTAAAAAATATTAGTAATATTTTCAGTAAACTTCATAAATTAAGAGAATTAGTTATACTAATTTTAATACATATTAAGAAATGATTTTTTTAGTTTTAATGAAATTAAAGTTTGAACATACGTTCGTTGTTTAAACTTTGTTTTTGCATATTTTAATTTATAATATACGAGGTTGTTACTTCTTTATAACATATTTTATTATTAAATAAATAAAAACATTTAACTTTTTAATATGAACTATTAATAAAAATAAAATTTGATTATTTTAAAAAAATAAACTTGTACTTACTACTATTAGAAGTATTATAGGGACTCGTACAAACTATCAATCAAAATCCCTCGCCAGCCTCATCTAAAAGTTGCACTCCTATTCCCGGAAGCTGGAAAAGCTTGCCGCCTTTTACCTTGCCTAAATTCCGCTGACCCCTCAACACCACTTATTGCCGAACTTTTTCTTCCCCCCTTAGAATCAAGCTTGATGTTCGGACTCTCGATCCCGTCTTCTTCGCCATCTTTCACTGGTCCTTCCCCAAATATGACCTGTTTTCTTGCTGTAGAATAATCAAACGGCTTTAGTTGCAAAAGGCCAGTTGGTTCTTGGGGTTTGTTAACTTTTGCAGTTTCTCTTGTTTGCTTATTAGGCTGGAAGCATTTTTCAAAACTTGAGGACAATTCAGATAGGGAAAGGGGCACTTCACTTTCATCTGTTTGCAAAGCAGTGCTGACATGTCCTTCATCACCGCTGGAAAGATTTATTGTTTCTACATCAGTGTCCTCTATTTTTCCCATCATAGAATCATTTTCCAACGGTATAACGTCTACTGGATTGCAAGCTTCCTCATTCCTACAGGCTCTTGTAGTTTCTACATCTTCCTCTTCAAGATTGGAACAAGTAGCTTGAGAAGCAACACAATCTTGGGCATTTGATAATGATCCTATTGGCTCTTCCACAGCTGGTTTTTGCAGTTCACTTCCACCCAAAAATGAATGAAATGGAAGGTTCACTGAAGATCTAATCTTCTCCAACTTGATCTTTTCCCCCTCCTAATCATTAACAAGACAAATGAAATTAGTGGCCCCAATAAATAGCATCACATAGCTCAATCGCCTGTCAACAGTTGAAAGCCTAGATTCATAAAGCAAATTAAGATCACAATCAAAGGTTGCCAAAGATACTAGGTCAAGACAGTTAGAAATGGAACAAGTCAAACTTTAAAAAGCAAGAATCACTTTTTTATAATTATCATCAAGAAAATTATTATTATTCTCTCCACTTTGTATCGTTGTAGCAATCATGTCTCAAAGCACTGCAAACAACAATAACGACTGATGCACCTCGTAGAGCTTATCAAGATTCCAGAGCAAGAGGTAAAGTTGCAAGAGCATAGAATATTTACATTTTTCTCTGTATCAAACTTTCTCCTTGCTGCTGCGCCACCGAGCATCGCCCCAAAACCACTGGTTGGTTTCTTCAGAATCTGAACAGTTGACCCAATAACCTGCAGAAGAAAGAAAAAACATGTCAGATAGCAACTCTTTATGTATGAAAAAAACTTCAAAAGCCCACCAAAAACAGTAAGACCTTTGATGAAGGTAAAATGTCTGCAGAGCCAGTTGTATCCCTACTGTGAAGTGAACTGGTGTTGCTTTCTCTTGAAATCTCTGGCACAGAGGCACTTGGCACAATCGTCAATTTATCACTCTCAACTTGAGGGTCTTTGGAGGCAGCAGTAGCAGTTGCCATGTTTTTAAGAACATCAGAAGCAACAACATTGTGTACTTCATCAACTTCTATATTTGCTTCCGATGTCTTCACAGATAAAGTTCCAATCATATAAAATAGGAAAGAAATTCATTAGCATCATTTGAAAGGGAAGGATAGTAAACACTTCTGTAGCCCTATCACTGAAAAAGTTGCCAAGACTAATGCATCACTGACTAACAAGATACATATGAAGCCTTCTGAATACCAGGTAAAACCATACAAACAAACCAGTAGACTTATTAATTCTAATAGCACAGAATCCAAAGGGCTGCAATCAAAAGCTTTGCAAGCTTGATTACAATTCTAATGGACACAACAAAACATAAGGATGCATACAAAAATATATATATTTCTTAAAAGATTTTTCTTGTCTAATTACATATCGTGATTTGATTTTCAGCCCATCCTATTGCCTTTAGCGGGGTCTGAACCAAGGACATTCACATAAGTCTAATGTTCATGAATAATATTCAAGTTAAAGACCAACTTGTGACCAAGACCATCAAAACTGTGTGAATCTTACTTTTTGGCCCTCTTTCAAAAGTTGAGCAGCAGCCTCGAATGCAGAAGCATTCTGCATGGAGTGCCTAATAATACCAACAATAGAACCAAGATTTCGCTCCAGGAATGGGTGCTTGGACCTCAGTAATTTTCGTAACTTGCTAGTTGTAACAGGCATCTGCTTGGCTTTTAACCATTGCAAATAAATGAAGATTTGGAAGTCAATATTCTAACATTAAAACAAAATATAGTTGAAAGATTGAGGAGATTCCTACCAATTTCAAGAAGAGTTTTGTTTGGCAAAATATAACCAGTACTCTCGTCTTCTGCACGAGCAACAACATCTCTCCACTCAAAAAGTCCCTAAGACCCAGGAAGGTGAATTTCGTAAAGAAGAGAAGCAGATAACAGTAACCAGTTTTCAACAAAAGATGCAGGATATAGTCAAACTTTGCACTTTCATCCAAACAATCAATATGGAAACTTCGCCATGCAGATTACTAATCTTTGATTCTTACAATCCAAATGCTTGCTTCTATTAAGAAGACATAGATTACAGTGGAACAGCTCACAACTTACTGAGACTACAGCAAGCTGCTGGGCGTTGAATTCAGCATCCTGCAACCTATATCATAATAAAAAGCAGAAAAAGCATTATGGGTCATATGTGCTAAGATGGACTAACACAAAGCAAACTGTTGAAAACACGAGAGCGAGGAAGGGGGAGGGAGGCAATGAAAAATTAATATGCAATTCATGCAACAGTAAATGGCAATCTCAGGTGAAATGGTCAGCAATGGTACCCATATATATAGAGATATGAAGTCTCTGTCAAGAGCTCCTTCTCGTAAAGCTGCATGCATACATCATGACTGCGTTTGTAGACCTGTAATCAACAAGTTACAAATGGCTCAAGCTGGTGACTACAGAATAGTGCCTCTGCAACCCAAAAAGCATTCCCTATAAATCAGCCTCCCAACACCACAAGACTCAAAGGAGCTGCAAAAATAACTGGTAATACTCTATTACTAATTTTAAGAATTGATACCGAGAAAATGGTACTGGTATCATTTGGTAACACCTGACTGTTTGAAACCAAAACAAATACGAGAAAGCTGATTCAGGAACTAGTTAAAATAAACAAAGTTCAATCGACAGAATTAGATGGTAAGACGAAACACAAAAGTTATAAATAGCAGAAGCCACTTTTAACTACACACTATTTTTGGTCTCTAGTCAAACATGACACCACTATGGAACAAGACATGGCACCTTCGACTATAGATGTACAGAAATGTTATAACTTCGCAAGAATGTACCTGAACCAAAGGAGGGTCGGAATTTTCTGAGTCACTAGGCATTGAATGTAACATGGTTTTCATTAAATCATATATATGCAACAGATAGTGGGTATCTTCTCTGGCATATCTGCATCAAAAGAGAACATAAACTGTAAAAGAAGTGTGAACAAATTTTAGTTAAGTTACAATGCAGGTTATCAGTACAGCCGTGAATTATGTTAGCAGTATATTCTTACAGAACATTACTACAGAGATGAGTGTCTGGCTAAGTAGATATGCCAATAACTAAACTAAAATCATAATCTTGACCATACCTAAATACAAATCCATGTTCTAATTTCACAAGTTACTAAGAAAAGTTAAGAAATACATGATCTGGCTTTAAACTCTCATCCATACATAATTGTAGGTGTCCCATGTTCATATAATACAGTACAAAATAAAACCTAACACCTTAACTGAAACTAGAAATTACCTAAGCATCTCTTCTGGGAGAGGACGTAATCTCCAATCTGCATTCTGATATCTACATGAAAAGGCAGATGAGACTTACATCCAATGAATGGGAAGAAAAAAAACTGATGATAGATGGGCATGCAGTTATAGGACTTGAAATAGATAAGCACTGAACCTCAACGCCAAAAGTTAAACACAAGGTATGAAAAAAAGCAAGCAAAATCCTTATGATAATCAGACTGCAGGAAGCAGTTGGAGTATGAGGACTACTTATGATAATCAGACTACAGGAAGCAGTTGGAGTATGAGGACTTACTCTTTATTGGCGATAATTCCACAAAAGTGATGCAAAAGATACTCCAAACTATTCCTCTGCAACTTCAGCACTCTTGATGCCTAAGAATTAAGACAAAATTGACAATAGAATGTAATATTAACATAAAGAGATAGAGCGAGAGACAGAGAGAATCCAGGTGGTAGGTGGAGCAAGAAGAATTCCAGGCTTAAACCAGTAACATAAATCCATCTTGATGAACCCAATAAATTAAGCACATTCATATCGTTTGAGGGGTCCAACACATTTATCTCTAGAACACGTCATAGGATATTGGGTACCACAGTCAAAAAATTTTGTGATTGAATGGGGCACTGTCATAACATAGTTGGCATTTCAAATATCAACAATTTTCACTTGCATTGTTCAGGCCATTACTCAGTCCAATTTTTTCATTGACAACATTGTACAAACAAATTCCAGTTGACATATTGCTTCAGTTTCTTAATGTCAGATTCATGCAATCAAAGTACTAAACAAGAGGAACAACATATTTCCTATTAAAAAATTATTAAACAAACTAATAAAATAATCAAGTCATTTTCACTAAACTACAAACTGACAATAGGAATAATAAAGCAAAGGAATATTACATATTCAACAACAGAGCAAATTTGGAATAGAAAACCTGTCCAGTGTCAAACAGATTGCAGACATATATGCCAAAGTCACGTTGAAGCCATACGATATCTCGATCTGCTCCATGCATGACCTAGTTAAATTAACTCCATCATAAATAAGAACAATCTACTAAAAAGGTAACTAAAGTATCAATAGACAAACCTTTTTCTTGGAGGGATCTTTGAAAAGTTCCCTAAGATAGGGGCCAATATGTACTCGAAGCTTTAGTGTATCCAAAATAAAATCCTCAGTTCTGGTAGAAATTTGCATCAAGCACGTCAAACCTTGAAACGAACGATACTGATTGTGTTCCAGATCAACCTAATATCACAAACCAAGAATTTAAGTCAAGTACATAATATTGCAATGTCCTTCCAGAAAGAACACAAGAACTAGAAAGATTACTTCAAATGAATTCCTTTTTTTTAAAAGCAAAATACAAGTCCTACGTATGAAGATAAAAATACTAAAGGTCACCAAGAAAAGCACAACTTGATGAATATTAGGACGTACACAGTGGACCTATGCCAGGATGTTCCAAAATTAAGTAAACAAATAAACTGGATGAATGCTCAGAAATGTGTGCTCAAAAGTACAACGGCCTTGTATTTAAAGACAACACTCAACATTTTCCAATTACATACGCACATCAATTTGTCAGGAACATTAAAAGAAAATTGGATGAGTAGATATAATTCATTTTCAAGATGATGCAAACATGAAAAATGGAACAAAATGCTTAAAGTACAAAAATGAACACTGTGAATGTTATTAAAATGACAAAAACAAATAGCCAGCTTTTACATTTCAAGACCCCAAAACAAGCATTAATACCATTCAGAAAAGATCTATTTCACAATTCAATGGCTAACAATTGGAAAATACATAAATTTGCATAAGTAGGCATACCGCAAATTCATTCACACAACGCAGCTTCGCAGCCACTTCCTTCAAATCTTTGACTTCTTGTACAAGCTTGAATGGAGTACTTTCCGTTGGGAGAGGTGGAACAGGTTGAACACTCCCAACATTTTTGTCAACAAAATCTAAAACAGATAGCATTTCCTATGTGCATTAAAAAACAATAACAAAAGCAATTCAGTAACCTTTATTTCAGTAGGGAAAAAAGGGCTAACATCTATAAACATGGTGGCCAGAACTCAAAATTCAATTACCAATTAATAAATCCCATTGATCACAAATCAACAAATCCCGCTAGGCAAGAGCATGCAACCAATTTTTTTTTTTTTTGTAAAATGGTTGCAGACTTAAGAAGATAGACAATAATGAGCTCAGTTTTTGCGAGTCCCAAATAACATTAATCGAAGGTGATTGCTCTAACAGTGAGCAAGCTATAGGAAAGAAGCGGAGGAGCTATTCTAATATTAACAAGATAGACAAGAAAAAACTCAGAACGTTCAAAAGAAATAGTATCCGATTATTGAACAACTGAAGCAAGAAATATATATAATGCTCAACTTGTGAAAACTACCCATTCTTTAAAATAAAAGACTAACAGATTACTAACCAGAGGATGAACAAAACGCGATCCATCAATAGTTCTGTCCAACCAAACATGTTGAAAAGGCTGGTTCGAGTTATTGGCCACTATATTATACTCATCCTGAGGCCTCCTTATCGTCGGTATATGAAATGGCACCTTCGCTTTAACCCCTGCAATTCCCTTCTTATTATCAGCCACCTTCACTCGCGATTCACTCGCCGAACCACTACCCGCCATTCCAGTCTCTGAATTGATCAACCCCTTTGTTGCTTTCTTCTTCCTTCCAGAAACCAACTGAAACCCATTTTGACTATCCACACCTGAAACCGCATCCAACTCCTCCTCCTCCTTCCGGGCCCTCTCGAAGTCATCAACCGACGCTTGAAAATCCTCGAGGATCTCGTCGTTGACGTTGACGAGCCAATCGTAGGCGTCTTCCACATCAATATCGCCAGGGTACTGCATTTTCTCCTTGAAAAGACCACCGGCGAGGCCAATCGACTCGAGCAAAGATTGGGACTTGGAAGCGATTCCGCGGATTGGGAGCTTGAATTCGTTAAAATTGTTGTAGAAGTGGAAATCTTTTTCGGAAGGGATAGCTTGGGAAGAGGAGGCCAAGCTGGAAAGGGAAGAGGATAGTGGACCGGAGGTTAAGGTTTGTAGGGTTTCGGATTTTCTGGGAGATTGGGTTGGTTGGTCCATGCCTCCGTTTAGGGAGGGTTTAAGGATTAGGGTTTTAGAGACGATGCCCTATTTTTCACACGGCTATTTACTAGAGAAAGTGAGAAACAAACCAAGACAACACACGAGGGCATTCGTTTTTTCTTTTTCTTTTCCTTTTACAAAAAGATACCGGTTTAATTAACTAATTAAAAAAAATTTAGCACAAGCAGTCTTTTCTCTTTTGACCCGAATTGACTCTGTGAGTGTGACCCGACTCGACAGCGACCCGATTCTATAAACCCTATCCGTCTGTTCCTCAAAACCTCCAAGGTTTTTCTGGTTAAGCTGTCTCTCGTTTCTAAGAGATGAGGTTCTTTCTGTCTGCTTGTTTATGTAACACAAACCTTGTTTTCTATGTATGTTAAAGTGATATTTACTCCACTCCTTTTTCTTTTTCATTTTTTTGTTTGTAGTCGGAATCCGGAGGTTTTATGGGCTCAGCGATCGGATAAGGTTTACCTGACGGTGGCTTTACCGGATGCCAAGGACATAACGGTGAAGTGTGAACCGGAGGGTTTCTTTGGTTTCTCGGCTGTTGGGGTCCAAGGTGAATCTTTTGATTTCACTTTGCAGCTTTTGGGACCCATTGTACCTCAGGTTATCTTCAGCTCTCATGCTTCATTGCAAGCTTCTGTTTTGGCTTTCGCCGTTCTGGTGACAAAGTTGGTGCCTTTTTCACTTGTTGAAAATGGGTCTTTCTTCAACGTTTGATTTGCTGTTATTATTTGATCGAGCGTGTGGTGAAAGTTGTGTCATTTGTTTTTGAGACGTTGGCTGTTAAAATGTTGTATTGTTTTCAGGTACCTTAAGAGAAATAATCATTCACTGGAGTGTGTATATTTCTGCATGTTTTCCAGATAGGTGTTGCGGAATTTACTGAGTTAAGAAAAAAGGTTTCTGAAATAATTAACTTAAGAAAAAAGGTTTCTGAAATAATTAACCTATGATCTTAGAATGAATGCTTGTTGCTTTATTTAATTGGCAAAATAAACTGTTTTGTTACTATAATCAATAAAAGAGATTCACTCTTTGCTTCGATCAAAAGAAAAATGGAAATTTGTTGATAACACGCAGAGAGAATGCTCTTCCATTTAGAGAACTTTTACTTGGTCAGCTAATAATGATTTAGGAGCACCCTTCCTACCCTAAGACGGGTCATGCCTTTGGAAGCAGTAGGAAATTTCGTGAACAAACTTGAATAAACTTTCTTCTATGATCCATTAGAGGCTCTGCATGCGTGCAATGATTTTACAAACTAAGAGGAGTTTGGTTATGACTTCTAACAATCATCTTCACTATGTGAATCATATAATTAATTTTGATTAAAGAATATAAACCATGTATCTCAGTCTGGTTAGGTCAAGCAATGATGCATTACTTGAGAAATGTGACTCCTTTATTAGGTCACTTGTAGAAGTAGGTCAGTGTTGATTATGGATTAACATAATTGATTTAAACGTTACATCAAGCAATAATTGACTTGTTGATATATCTAAATATTTTTGATATATTATGTTGATTGAATATTGCTTCTCAATTATATATGTGATCAAATTTCGTCTTAGCCCTATAACACAACATTAACTTGTTGTTATGAAATCCTGGCTGTTGGCTGAATCTTTCTTGGTTTCCATACCATTTCTTTCAATGCCAATAAGCTTGGTGCTACATGGTCAAGTTGCAGGACATTTCCTTTCATGTTGTGTTTCAAATTTCTTATCCTGAACTAAGGAATCTCTATCGTCCTCATTCAGATGCTTCATAGGTTCAAGCTTTTGAAATATTCAATGTTTTGTGGTGTAGGGTTGTAAGACAAATGTTGGGTTAAGGAACATTAGGTGCTCAATCCAGAAAGAAGAGAAAGGTTGGTGGAAAAGACTGCTTAAATCAGAAGAAAAGCCTGCACCTTACATTAAGGTTGATTGGAATAAATGGTGTGACGAGGATGATGAAGAGTCAAGTTGTAAGTACAATTGATCATTTAATTTTGAATGTGTATGTTAGTTTAAACCTTTGATGTTGTTTTGGCCCCTTTATTTATGTTGACAATGTGGTGGAGCCATGAATCTATGCATCATATAGATTACAAGGCAGCAAAAGTGTCGGAATCAAAATTCCAACCCCACAACATCCCCAGAAAATGCAGAATCTATGTGCATGTATAAATAGATTATAAGAAGAAATTACAGCATATGTACCTTGCAAATATTCCTCCTTTCTTCAATCTTCTCCTTGTTGGGTTGTAGCAAACACCAAACACCAAACACCAAACACCTTCCTTGGCCTCTACAGAGCACGCAAAGATGAAGAAAAATTAGTGTGTAAGGGTGGTTAGAGCACCAAACAAGATGAGTTCAAGTAGATGCTCTAGTGAGAGTTAGATCAAGATCAAGTTTCATACAATTAATATCATGCAATAATTGCTTAACATTGCATAAACAAATCTCAAGATCACTCCTTTCAACTTCCAAAACTCTTCTGGACCCTTAGTCTCTCTATTGAGTGTGTTTCATGGCTAAAAATTCGTGTATACATAAGTAAAGAACTCTTTTATGTACCATCTGTCATAAATTTGGCCACGATTGTGGCTTGCTTAATTGACAGTTATGCACACTTTGTTTTTCATCCAATCTTTTATGAGCGTGACCCTTAGGTTTCAGTTATTTTGGTTACTTGAATTAACTTTTAATCCGAGCAAATCATGAAGAGTTTCATGATGCCAATTTACCGGAGTGTAAGTAAATTAACGCTTGAACTCTTCGACAGTTAATTATCTGACTTACGAACCTTTCCATAGTCAATTATCGTGTAATTCGTCCCTTCACTATTCTTATATCACACTTGGTTCGGAGTATGAGGTATGTGTCAACTCCTACTAGACTGATTACGTCACATTTAGTCCAAGTATTGTTAGTTCTTGTCCTGGGGATCTTATTACTCTATGTGTCATTAAAGACTCTCTTCATGACACATGTGAATGTTTATTTGTCTTTGCAGCTGATTTGGCTAGCGATGATGACAACCCTGAGGTAATCCCAATTTCATGCAATACTATCTTGACATGAAGAATTGATTTTAGTGTTACAAGATGTTTGTGCTGACTCACCAAATACGTTCCCTTTTTGCAGTATGCTGAAGATGATGAGAGCAGCGATGGTGAAGGAATGCTTTGTAAGTTTTCCTTATGTATAACGTCCTTAAACGCATAGTTGTGTGCAATCAACAACAATACAAAAGTTCATATTGATTTCTCTAGTGATTGTTTTGACGAGGTGTAACTAACTGGTCATACATGTTCTGCTTGCCTTGGATTATGATTTTTGTTAATGTCGGGCCCTTCTTAGTAATTTGGACAACCTGGGTTTTAGTCCTCAGCCAAGCACAGCCTGTTTCTGCTTGAGCCCACAGCAACTTTTACTTTGAAGGAATTGTTTACGATTGCTGTTACATTAATGTTATAATTTCCGTCTGTGTTCATCTTTAAATGCAGACCTTCCTGATTTGGAGAAGGCAGGAGGAAATACATGAACACCAGGTGCTCCAAAGTACTGACTTTCTGGTGGAGTTTCTGTGGAGATAGAATAGGAACCCTAGTCGTCGAATGGGAAATGAGCGCTGCATTTTTGTGGTTGAAGTTTGTACATGATTGAACATCTATGGCGATTCTCTAACAGAAAAGTTGTTCCTGTTTGTAGAGTGTTACTGGTTAACCGTTTGTAAACCTAATTTTCAGCTTACAAATGAACGCTAATTGAGAAATAACCAAAAGCGTTTCCTGTCCAATATTGACGAGGCATAAGCTTAACGACAATGGATTGGTGGAGAAAACGTTCGCATGTGCGCAGTTTCTGCTAAAGTCTGAATAAAGACTTTGATGTATGTGCTGGACCCCATTACACTGCACTTTTCAGAGGTTACAACACGTTCATTGCAAATATCTTCTCTATCAGATTCCAAACAGTGCAAGTCTTATTATCGTTTTGAGAGTAAGGATCTATCTCTGAGTGTGTGTGTGTGAATTAGAAATCACTAAGTTTCCGAAAGAGCAACCTTAAAGAACTATCTTTAAGTCCAGGGTTTTGATCAATGGATCCCTGTCACTCTAGATTCCATTTTTCTAGACCCCATTAGGTGCACTTAAGTCCTAGAACCTTAAAGGATTCTTTAAGTCCAAGGCTTTAATCAATGAACTCCATTGCTTAAAACCTTGTTAAAACATCTTAGTGTGTGTGGTGGATTAAAAATCACTAAGTTTCGAAAGCTCAACCTTAACAACTCGTTAAGTCCAATGAAATAATTAATCAACTCG
>JAOTIZ010000002.1:10552347-10564698 GCA_027123425.1 Erythroxylum panamense | reverse complement strand
TTCCCTCATGACCATTTTTGTTCTGAGATCCTTCAAAATTGACAAATATATTTGGTCAAAAAGACTAGTTATATCACCACCAACTTTTTTTGGTAAGGTAAGGAGTGTTTCAGGTGTTGTTTCTGCTAGTTCCCTCACTACCATTGTAAACACAATTCCCTTCTCCTTGCTAACAACTTCAAATCCTCTTTCATTAAGGATATTAAGAGGCTTTTTTTTTTTGGGCATTTATAGCTGTTTTGTTACTTCCTCTTTGTTCTTCTACCTTCCCTACCTTCATGGGCTTCAAAATTATCTTCTTTCCATGAAATAAAAATTGATAGGTAGTACAGCACATCTCGATCATAAAGCGATGATCGACCAAGTAAAATGTGAGATAATTGTCAGAATCAGAGAATGATAATTGAGGGCTTGGTAACATCTCAAGACCCTCATAATGCTTATATAGAACCAATTAAATACGGAAAAGATCTTTAGCATACAGAGGAAATCATAGAAAATCTAACTTATCCTAATATAGATATGACTTGCCTAACACTTCTCCTCAAGCTGGAGCATACATATCATAAACTTCAAGCTTGTTACATATAGATTTCAATTGAGAAATGAATGGCTATTTGATTATCATGCATCAATTTCATTGGAGAGAAGTGCTCGAAACCAAATTCCCCAAAAGGATACCTTAACCAAATCGGCTCACATGTAGTATATGCCATGCCCCTGTACTCAGACTCAGCATTAGAACACGCAACAACTAACTGCTTCTTACTTTTTCATAACACCATCTTTCCACCCATAAATACACAGTAGCCTGAAGTAAATAGTTGGTTATAAGAGGCTTCAACATGAACTTTCTTAGTAATATCATCCTGTTTGTTGTGTGTTTCAACTCTATTGTGGCCTCTAAAGGCTTGCATGCGCTCTCCATTTGTTGTTGGTTGATTTCTTTGTCTTCGATCTCTTGGTAGGTGTTGATTTCCTAACCCCATTCGTTGTTGATTAGTTGCACATCTTGGATTTTACTTTCTCCACCCTCCACTTCCAGTGTAGTTTGCTATCCAATGGTGTTTTCTAGACTAGATTTTAGAGCAACTTGTGATTTAGGGTCATTACTGTCCAATTTTTCCATAAAAATATTAAGTCTCGCTCTTGATCATTGAGCATTCTTTGATATGCCCTTTTGCTATCAAATTGATGTAGGACAAATAGAAGAAGTATTAACTAGTAGCTAAAATTCACAAAATTGGGAAATATGAGTAATATTAAGCTGTTGAAGTATCAAGTTTCAAGTCTGAATTTTGACCACAAATGCTGAAATTTTAGATTTGTTATATTTAGATTTTAGGGTTTGATTGTTGGATATTTAGGCTTAGAATTTCAGGATTTAATATGACTGAATTTAGGTTTCAGGATTTAATATGACTGAATTTAGGTTTAAGATGACTGGAATTAGGGTTTAGTTTGCTAGAATTTGGTAAAGAACACAAACAAAGTAGGGTAGGAAACTAGGAATCACTTTTAGTTTCTAAGAATCACTCTTATAAAAAAGCCTCATACCTTCTAGTTGAAGACTCAAATTTGTAGAAAAAATCAGGATCTATTATTATTGAAGGGGTGAGTATACTTATATTTATAGAGAAGTTTTTGATATAGTTTTATCTATGGATAATCCATCATTTAAATTTTTTAAAAAAAATTCTTAGAATCCTTATTCTTGTTTGAAAGGGTTGCTATAAAATTTAAATCCCATTCTAATGAAATTCTCTTTCAAATTTAAGGGGTTGCTATCAAATGTAACTCTTTTTCTAAATCTCTCTCTCTCTCTCTCGGTTTCTCTTTTTCATGTGGGTCAATTGGAAACAACCTCTCTACTAGTCAGGGGTAAGGCTACGTACTACTAGATCTCCCCAGACCCTGCTTATCAACGGGATTCATATTGGGTGTTGCTGTTGTCTAATAAAAATTCTATAACTTTAAGTTCTAAATAAATAGAATAACATATCTAAACTAAATATATTTAACTCACTATTATTTTTTACGGTTAATTGCCAAAAAAAGCTTAAACTTTCTTTAAATTTTCAATTATAGCCGAAACTTTTAAAAGTAGCCAAACTTTCAATTTTTTTCAATTTTAACCCAACATTAGTCCCACTGTTATGTTTGCAGATGGGGCATTACTACGTGTAAATGGACTCTCACTAATTAGATACGTCAGCGTCATTAGAAGAATTTAGTATGATTAATGGAATGATGTTGTTTCCTGATGATAGTAAAACGACACCGTTTCAACAAAACTGAGACAATCTCACTTACTTGGTCGTCGTTCTCAAGCTGTAACCTAAAGTTGGGCTAGAATTGAAAAAAAATGAAAATTTGGGCATTTTATTACTATTTTTTAAAGTTTGGGCTATACTTGAAAACATGGGAAAAGTTTGAGCTTATTTTAGTAATTAACCCTATTTTTTATCTAATAAAAAATTCTAACATAATCTAAATTTCAGCCCTTATCTTTGTTATCAACTCAATTCTCAATCTTCATCCTACTAAATTAAGGCTTGTAGTTGACTCATTTTTCCTCTTTTATTTCTTCCATAGACTTTAAGCTCTTTTGCATCATCCCCACTTTATAGAGTTTAAATTTCCAATTTCTATTTATTTATCATTTGAGAGGTTATTACTAAAGAAGGCTATTAGGAAATATATTGCAAGTAACCTATAAGCTATAATTGGTAAAAGTTGACACATCGTGCGATGGAGATAAGTTGTTGAAAAGATAACTCCACTATTTTTATCTATGTGATTAACAGATTTGACTTCTGTGATATGTTTCTACCATTCCTTCATACTAACTCCTCTCATCTTGAGTACTGCCCAGCCAAATTATATTATTCTTTGATAAATTTAATTGTATTGAAACAAAATCAAATTTCTATAGTAAATGGACAACTTCATCTGTGGTACTAATACAATAGTTCAAACTTGTTTGTTGGCCATTAAAGTCATGTTCTGTTCTTTATCGCATGCCACTTGGGATGAGTGGGTTGACACAGTCCATATACTGCTGCTCCTAATTTTGGCTTCACATTGATATTTGGACTTCTAAATTTGATATTATGCTGTTACACTACAGATGCTTGCCTGATAGGTTGCAGTTTCTGTGGAGCAGATCTACGTACTGCACACTTGCAGGTTCAAAATCAGTTACATATCTTTTTTTTTTAATTTCTTTAATTATTGATGTTAAATGTATAAGTTGGGATCTTACCAGTTACTTTAGTGAATGTGCTTAGTAGTAAACCTAGTTAACATGCATGTTTGGAGTATCATGGGAAAAATTCTTTTTACAGAGAAGCTGAATACTAGCATGGATTAGAAGTCTTGCAATCACAGCATGTGTCATGTTGTATTAGAATCTAACTTTCCTCCTAAAAAAAGATAAACTCTAAATGATTTTTTTTGT
Organism: Erythroxylum panamense; assembly: GCA_027123425.1. NCBI lineage: Eukaryota > Viridiplantae > Streptophyta > Magnoliopsida > Malpighiales > Erythroxylaceae > Erythroxylum > Erythroxylum panamense. The sequence continues at coordinate 10,561,238 of JAOTIZ010000002.1, read as the reverse complement.
CAAATTATTGTGAGCTATGCCTTCTCCAACATCTTTTTCATGCTGCTTGTGAATCTTTTATGGGAAAAAATAATTAATATTGTACTAGGATAATCTTGAATTTTGATATCCTTGATTCCTTGTTTGTAGACTGTTTTCATAGATTAAAAATAGTTTTTACTAATTTCAGACTGCTGATCTGACAAATGCCAACTTGGAAGGAGCTAATCTGGAGGGAGCCAACCTGAAGGTACAAATCTTTGAAGTTAATGTATAAATCCTTTCTGATTCTTGTGAAGAGGATTCGATAAGAGGCAGTGAAATTAAGTCAAGTTAGATGCATTTCCTAATTGGTTGGGGATCTATGCTAATTAATTTGAGAGATGTTATGGATTGATTGTATAGCTGTAGATTAGATTGTGTGGCTGTTACATGATCAAGGAGCTTGATTATAGGGATGTGATTTAGTAGTTACCTAACTAGTTGTTGAGTGTTGTGTGTGTGTATCTACATATATCTAGCTGCATACTCTAAGCACAAATTAATCCTTCACCTGGTTACAAGAGCTAATGATGACCTGACTTAGTCTGGGCAACTGGTCTGTAGTGTCAATAAAAAAATAATGTAACGAGGGCCAGATTCGAGGTTTGGTGATTGTATTAAACTCTGAATTAATATGTTTATATCATATTTACTTCAGGGTGCAAAGTTGAATAACGCCAATTTGAAGGGTGCAAACCTTCAGCGAGCTTACCTTCGACAAGTCAATCTTCAAAATGCAGTGAGTAATGGAAGATTAGCCAATTGTACATTTTAATATTTTCTGCTTAAAATTTGAAATCTGTCAAATCATTGCAAAATTTACCTGGAGACGAATGCCATATTGTCTATGCATCCGATGTTCCTGAAGTCAATTCCTACATAATTCTTCTCAGTTGATGCTTATTATATTTTGTTATTTCCTCTCCATTTTTAAACAGCTGTCAATTTTTAACAGAACTGATATTTGTGCTGAACTTTTGAAAATCTTAGTGGTGGTTATCTTTTCTCTACTTTTTTATTGCCAGAGTTGGATGTTCCTGAATTCTACTTAGTCTTCCTACTTGACAGTAGTTGTGAAAATATATGCTAGACACTCTCATGACATAATTAAGGTAGTGTTATATGTTGACAAAGGTTCCATTTGACATGCAACTATCCAGAAGTTAGTCATATTATTCGTTTTTGAATGTCATTTTTGATGTGTGTTTTAGTATTTCTCTTTTTCATGTGCACATACAACTCTCTGAGATGTGAATTTAACTCGCGCATATTTTCTTAGCATTTGGAAGATGCAAAACTTGATGGTGCAAATTTAGTTGGAGCAATACGATGACCTTGTTCAAAGCTGTGAACTTCCAGTATCTTTTCAAGCATGTTAATCTTATTTGTAAGTAACTTTTATAACTTCGGCTCTTTGTGCGTGGAGGTGTAGTCCTTGTGAAATGAAATGGATTAATTTGAAAGGAGTTGTTAATATATGCTGGTAAGCATAGTTGTCTAGTATAATGCTACTGATCAAGTTGCTTGGATCCTTGGGATTTTAGATGTTACAATTTTTATAAATTGAAGGGGGAACTTCTCTTGTTTGTGCATGATTAGCTAGCGTTACCCTTGCTCTCTCTCTTGTTATGTCTATCTTTAGCCTATTATTGAAACACAAACTTCAGAGAGTGAAGATCACAGCAAACATGTGGGCAAGGTAATAGTTAGCATAAACGTGTGAATTGATTACAAAGGAGTAGTAATCACGTGTATAAGAGAAAAAGATCAGTGGTGGTGTAGCCCTTTTTCCTGTAATGATTATTAGCTAAAATCATTGATCCTCCCCCATCTTTTCAGCAGTTCACTCTATGCTAACATACATTTATTATTCGCGTTTGATACATAACCTATGTAAGAAACTTTTTTTTGAGAAATTAAAAAATTTCATTAAATATAACAAATTACAACTGATGAGTCTGGTCTCTTGTGGGAGAACCACGTGCAAGCATAACACAAAAGTAGACAAAAAGACATCGTACTACACAAACTAACGATAATCAATAAGGGTAAAACCAACTCCTTCTTTCTCGAATCTTCGAGCCTTTACCCGATTAGGTTTGGCAATGGCTAAGTGAGAGTCGAAGCTCTGTTGACGCTGGTTGGTCCGGATGCGCTCTGGTGATACCGAAGAGTAGTCCCTTCTCCTTTCGACTCGCGACCAACTATTCTTGACAGGTACTAACTTTTCTTAAGTCATCTATTAGGGATTAGTGCTTTCCATGAAACTCTAATCATTTTCTTCTTTTCTGGAGGTGAGACGAATCTCTCTAAGGCTTAACCTTTCGATGTCAGTCCAGAATGGAGAATACCAATTAGGTCAGTTATGTTTCTGTTTCCATACACTTTGCAACTCCTTCTATCGATCTCTTCTGTCGGGTCTAAGGTGCTAACTTTTGAGTTTCTTCTTTCCAGATCTTGCAATATCTGACGGGGAGGAGGCTATCTGGGTTGCCCTTGAGGGAATCTGTCTCAGGCAAGTCTATCCCTTCGGTTATATTCAATTTTTGGTTCAATTTGGACATTTTTCTTGCGATCTTTCTCTGATCTTTGTAGGGAGTCTCTCATTGGAATGGTTGAGGCTCTGGCTCAATAGATCCTCATCTCACCCACGGTGCTTCAACCAAAGCTTCAACATTGGTAATATTCTCTTCCGAACTCTTCTATTATTACGACATTTTTTAGATCTATGCTTATCTGGTTCGTGCTTAACTGATCCGTGTATAATTTCTTGAAGGGTTCCGATTCATGATATCCAGTGAGAGTAAGACCACAAACAGTATTCACTTAGAATTGAATATTCCAGGTAACTATTTCTTGAATACTGCATTGTTCATTAGTTCTGTGATTCAGTATCTGCTTGTGTTGAGCTGGTGAACTGTTGTTGATTTCCCTCTTGTTGTGCGTGTTGAGTGGAGGAACTTTAGAGGATTCTGGTAGGCTAGTATTATAATCTCCATATACTTGTCATTCTCCTACTACAGTATCGTTTGAACTGATTTATGATCAGTTATTCCCTTATGCTCGTAGTAGTGAGGTCTATAATAGAACTTAGAGAATTAGCCTTATCTCTAAACCTTCTACTATTCCTTTCATTCCAAATTACCTGAGCATATGTAGCCATCAATAATAACAAAATATCCTTATCATGTTTAGTCATCTGCAAATTTGGAATATCCAGTAGAATATCTGTGATTCTACCATAGGAGTAGTTAGAAGCACTTAAATTTGAGATCTTTGCCCAAACTTCTTTTGAGAAAGCACAGTCAAAGAATAGGTGGTTTCTACATTCATCCTCTTGCTTGCATAGTATACATATCTTAGAGTAGGTTAGGAAATTCAGTCTATCCAAGATACTTAATCTGTTCAACATAATGAGCCATAAAAGAAAGCTAACATTGAGTTTAAGTACCTTTCCATATCAGTTTGTCCTAGCCTATAAGGTTTGCAAACCTTTCCCTCATTCTTTTGACATCCTTTGTAGTGATCTCTGAGACAGGGATACCCTTCCACAAGTAGATATCACTCTCCCCCTGGCTTTTGAATTGAGGCAGGGATATCAGTCTAACCTCATCTGGGGAGAGGGTCCAATTCACATTTCTGATGATTTCTTGGAGCCTTGTATCCTTAAGGAATCGGATTAGTAGGGATCCTGCTAGTTGATTGTGTATTAATGGTCCATTCCCTGTCCAATTATCATACCATAATGAAATTCTTTCTCCTGTCCCAATTCGACATAAAATATGCTAAAACATGTCCTCCCTCAATTTGAGAAGCTGATTAAAAAACCAGATGTAGCTATTTTGAGTTTTAGTGCCCACAAACTTCCTTCTTTTAATATGTAATAACGAATCCAAACAGACCACATGGTCTGTTTTTCACTTAGTATTCTCCAAATCCTCTTAGATGTGAGAAATCTGTTTTTACTGAATAGAGATTCCAGTCCTAGTCCTCCTTCTTCTCTTGGTTGGCAGACCATACTTCTTCTCTTGGTTGGCAGACTATCTTCCAACTAACTTTTGCTAATCATCTTTCTTCGTCCCTTTTACCTATGTAAGACATACAATAAGAATGTGGGTACGTTAACAGTTTTATAATTGTCTGTGTTACAATGACCGACTTTTCACATTCACCGCCTAATTCCTTTTCAGATCTGTACATTACTCACCCTTTTTCAGCCCGGTTTTGTTAATTGTGCTGATCACAAGGCGATATTAAGACCAAGACTGCGTTACCTTCATTGGCATTGAAATTGCTAACAATAATGCTTCTTTTAGTGCCACTTTGGTGTTATCTAATTTAAGTTGTGTTTTTCTTTCATAAAAGTAGAAAACATGAGACATTTCTGAATATACGATGAATAAAGAAGATGGAAAGAAAAACAGGAGTGGGAACATCTTAATTTACTGCGGAATGCTGTCATTCATGGGACTGATTTACTAAAGAAAATAAAGAAAACAATACGAAGATAGTGTATGAGGAGATACAAAAAGTGGAAAAGACTTCATTCATAATTTTGTTTAATGTGCTCAGAACACTCGAAAGGAAACTTGAAACTGGTTGTAGTTGATCATCCATAGGCCCCCTTCTTAGTTATGACAGAGTAATGTGATGAATAGTACTGGATTTAATTACGGTCAATATTAGGTATTGTTTGAATAATTTTTTAAAATTACAAAGTTGCCTAAATTTTATAAAATTGAAAAATAGTTTTTCAATAGATTGTATTATATAATTTTTTACTTCATAAATTAATATAATAAATATATTTTTATTTTTATTAATATTATTTTCATATTTTCTCATAAGTTAAAATTAAAAAAAATCGCTTAGCTCCCATATAAATATAAAATTAAGAATAATGTAAAGGAAAAAAATATGCATTTATAATTAGTAAATTTAATTTCAAATATTGTAAATTTAATTTCAACTATTATCTTCATATTTCAAAAGTTATTATATTAATTTTCATACAAATGCTTTAAAAAGTTAATATATATAAATTTTAAAAATATTTACTACAAAATTTAAGTATATGAAAAATTATTTAATATATTTTTAATTTTATTTTTACTATTTACTAAATAAGTTATAGCTTATTTTATCATATTTTTAATGTATAAGTAATTATTATTTTATATGAGAGACATTTTTAAGTTTTTTAATTTATTCATAATTTTTTCAAAATTAAAAGTTTCAATACTAAAATCCGATACAGTACTATCCTGTGGCTGATGCCACTTTATCTTTTATTTTTCTCCAATATTTCAGTTTGTTCTCTAACGGTTCGTCTGTTTCGTTTTCACAACACGTTTGCTTCTACCGTATCTACTGTACACCCTTAGGTTAGAAGAAACAAAATGAGACATGATACAAGGAAAGAGATTTGTTCAAATTCTAATTACTCTCTTTTCTTTTTCTCAACTTCTTCCGATTAAAAATATTAACCATTATGGTGCCAAAGTCTTTACAAGAGTTCTTTGACTAATCACACAAGCTACATTTAATACGTAATTCAATGTTTTAAAAATTAGATTAAACATTAAACTTATCAAAGAAAAGGTTTAATATTTGAAGATTCAATTGAAATTATATCATCAACATATAATAAAAAAGTAAAAATTATAAGAATAAGTAAAAAATATTTTATTGAAATAAAAAGAATATACTAATATCTATATTTGTATAATGCACTAATAATAAAACAAATATTTGTATTTCTAAAAGAGGTTGTATCTCATTATCATCAAAAGTTTTAAATTCTCCAATATTATTTAAGGATTCGTAAACTATACTTTACATCAATTTCTTCTACTACATTTATATAAATTATAAATTAGTGATGTAAGAAATTATTCTCAAATGTAAATTTGTAATACATTAGACATTTAAGTTAAATATAGTCATAATAAGATATGAACTAACCGTCAGTAGATGTTCTTAATTTATTTGTTGTGACAAATGCATTTTCTTCATACATTACCGTCTCAATTTCATTATAATCAAGATTAGAAGATAATTTTTCTTCTTTGTTCTAAAAATCAATATGGTCAATATAATCAATACCAAGTATATCATACGTTTTCTTATTACTAAGCACTCTGACTATATCATAGAAAAATTATAAAATCAATAATAGAAATAAAATTAATGAAAAAGAAAAACAAAACTATAAAATATATGTTCTATATTCTCACATTATAAGTAATGTAAACAAAGTTAATAAGTCTTTGATGCTCAACAATTTTGTTTTTATATGAATACGTTAAAAAATGCTTCAATTATGTTCACAACCTGATGTAGAGGTTGTTTAACTGAGTAATCAAATAGTGAGTTTCTCAATGTTAGAACACTTTCACCGAACAATCTCCACCATTCTTCTATATTTTAAATTAATATTTATGAGAAATAAAAATATATTATTGATAAGTAAAAATGAAATAATAGTATAAAAACTTACCAAGTTGTATTTTTTCATCATAAGTTCTCTTTTGCAGTTGATCTAGCATAACTCTCTAATCTTTCACAATACAATTTAATTTCATTTATCGCCTATGATTGCTCTTCAATGGAGAAAATACCTTTGGATTCAATCACATCAAATAGACTGTCTATAATATCATTTGTACATATGTCTCTACTATATAAGGAATAAAGAATGAGAAAACAAGCTGTTAAGTGGATCCTTTGAATAAAATGCATATCTCATTATCAGTTAAGAATATTTACATAAGGCTTATACAATTTCTCCTTCCCTTTAAAAAATAATTATAATTATTTTACAAGCTTTATACATATCATCGCATACATATATCCTAAAGATGGCTTTTCATATGAGTCAACAATCCTCAATAGTCTTCTAAGCGAAGCCACAATCTTTTCTTGAAAAAATAAATTAAATGAATGGAGATAATAAGTAGCATACAATGTTAGGAGAAGATACTCTCCTTCAACCAAATGAAAACGTTGTTTTTAAGACATTCTCCCAAAGAGTGCTAAAACAATGACGCACACAAACTCCCCAAAGGGAGCCAAAATGACATTATATAAGGCTCGGAAAATAACGTGCAATAACACGACAACGTTAGAAGAACAATGAAGATTCTGGACCTACATCGAACATAAAATGATATACAATAGTTAAACAAAAGGGGTAAAAGTTACCCCCACCCCCATTTCAGCAGCGAGGCTACTCCTTACCCAATTAGGGTTGGGTGATTAGACAGATCCAGAGTTAATTATCAGCTCAACTTGCTACCAAGGTAAGCGATTTTTATCTGGGTCCATCTCTTCTTCTTCAAGCATTTGCTAATCGTTGTTTCGTGTTTGCTAAGTCAAGATTAAAGCTTGAGGATCTCGCAGAAGGGCTACATGCAGTGTCAGTCTACTTAATCAAGTATGTACCAAAACTTGGACTTTCTTCTCAATTAAGCATGTTCTATTTCCTAACAAATAAGTTGTTCCTTAAAACTCTGAAAAATTGTTTGTATTATTGCTTCATTGGAACGTTATTTATTTTAGAACTTCCTTTGATTTCTCTTTTACCATATCTCTTGTGTTGTAAATGTTGGGACCCGATCTCAGGACCGGACCCCAACCGGAAAAATAGAAAATGAATCGAAAATTTGTGAAACGAAATGAAAAGCAAATAACAAATCGAAACAAATCAAAGGAACAGATCCTAAAACATAACACAGAAATCGGATCGGGAGACGAAACAATCGGAATCAAATCGAATCAAAGCAAAATCGAATAACAAAAAGCGAAAGCGGAAACGAATACGAAACGAATAGCTCGGAAACAAAGCATACAAACGGAGCGATCGAACTGAACAAATTCCGACATCCGGGAACTCAAACTTGTTAAAAGAACAGACATAAGTCGAAAGTCAAAGTATGCAAATCGGATCACAAGGCGAAAGAGGTGAAACCAAATCGAATACGAATCAAAACGAATCGGAAGCAAACAAACGGTTCGATCAAACTGAAAATCACATTCCAACATCCGAAGCATATATCTTAGAAAACTAAATTAGCATTGGAGATCTTAAGACTAAACCAAAATCCGAAACCCGGTATAATTTTTTTTCTTTCTTGCATTCTTTATTCACTTTCATACAAAAGCGATCTAATTTTCCCTTTTGGAAAGTTAACCTCAATCAAAAACTCAATTTATATAATTCTTCTTAATCATGTAATTTCTCAATCTCATCTTTAACAAAAACTTATTCTTATTCTTATTCTTTCTTTGCCATAAAAATTTCGGCAGCATAACGGCTGTATTTCATTAACCCAAAAATCTGCAAAAGGTTTAAAGACACTTCTATATACCAACCCAATCACACAATCATCAAATTCATCGGACCTCACGTCCAGAATCCCAGCATACACAAACACAAATCTATACCTAGCACTCCAATAATACCATTTCATCAGTCAATCCAATTCACATTCTTTCACATTTCAATATACAAATTGATATACTATATCCATATACAATTTCATAACTCAATACCATCATGAATTAAACGTTTACAAAACCTTTATGGCGTTTCAAGCCATATACAATACCAATAACCATAATCCAAAGTACACAATACACAACAATTCTAAATTTCTCAGCAACCATCTAACTTAACAATAATACAATATGAACACATACTAACGGAAACCTTCATTTTCTTTCACCCGATCTTCTTCTCATCACCTGTGGATGGGAATGAAGGGGGTGAGCTTATTGCTCGTGGATAACATGTTTATAAATTGAAACATAAGCAAAATCATTTTCTAAAACTTTGTCATTTTATAAAAATCTCACAATAGGAAAATTCA
>JAOTIZ010000002.1:10397741-10420208 GCA_027123425.1 Erythroxylum panamense | reverse complement strand
GACGGTCTCCTTTGGTCGTTTTGGTTTGACTTTGTTATATAGTCACATGGATCCTGGCTTTCGGGAAGGTCCCGGAACAAAAATTTTTGTTTTTCCACATCGTGGGCATGTGATGCTCACACCGAGATTTTCCTACACAACTAGCGTCCGATGTGCTCCTCTAAAATATACAAAACATAGTCACATATATCACATTTTTGAACAAATGCTCAAGTGTTCTTTTATGTATATCAATGGATAGAAAGTATGCACAATACATGTTCAATGACAATTCTAGGGTATAATATTGAGATCTTTTCAACAAATCATTCAGATATTAAAGCCCTCATTAATACTATGTATATTTACAATTGGATCAAAACAAAACAATGTCAAACAATTTCATAACTTCATTGACCACTTCAGATTTTTCCTCTAATACACATACGAGTCAACTTTTCATACTAAATCTGATAAGGTAAATGACCAAATTAGGCAAAACTTCCTTCTTTAAAGTTGTTTTCCAATGTCTCAAATTTCTATTGACACCAAAATCATTTAATTTGGTTTAGTATACAAAAAGATATACTCAAAATATTTTAGACTATTCTTAAGCTTCAGTAGAATTCTTACCTCAACTTCCAACCAAAACTTGAAAATCTTATAGATAGAATTAAAACTCCATTTCTCATAAAAGTTTTAGCCCTATGTCTCTAGTTTACGCAAAATCAAAAATCATCCCATTTAGATAACTACAGAGAAAGTTATGGTCAAAATACTAAAGTATGTGCGAATTGTAAAGGATGAGACTTCGCCGCGACGAGAACAAAAAAGATGGTCGTGGCGAACCTTCCAGAAATCAGATTTGTTGGGAATTTTGCAAAGATCGCCGTGGTGAACTAAAAAGAGTTGACCATGGTGAACCAAAGTTGACCGTGGCGAACTTTCACAAAAGACTAGTTTTCCCCACTTTCCAGATTTTAAACCCAGATTTCACTTTCTCACACTATTATAACTTTTCAGGAACTCAATCTCACATTAATTAACTCCAATAACTAGAAAACAAATCCTCTAACTCATTCGAAACACAACTAAAAAATCAAGCTTATAGTCAGGTACTAAAAATCGATGCATGCATGAATTTCACCATTTTCAACTCTCACTACTGTGTTCATCCTCTCTCTCTCTCTATTCTATTTTTTTAATCTTTTCAACAACTGACAACTTCACAATACCTACTAAACTCAGATTTCATTCCTGATACACTTAACAAATTCAGTTCCTCATCTAAATCATCCAATCTATGCATTCACCGAGACTACACTGTGTAACTTCACATGCATGTGTGTATATATATATATATATATTTACACTGTAAATAACATCAGAATTACTTACTTGCTTAAGCAATATTTCCTAGTAGTGAGAGTGAATCACTGACACAACAATAACGACTAGTGTTTGGTGTTTGGTAAAACCGAAAGTGGATTTGATACTCGGTGAATAACAACGAGAGGGAGCTTAGCTACAGGAAAACAATTGTCTAAAACACGTGTCTACGCATCCTCTTGCATGGTTTAACATTTGTCACTATTTCATGTTGCCATGTGGCACACATATACATAGATTATTTGTCATCCATTTACTCAGTCCACGTGTCACACTATAATTGGTCCAAATTTCAATATTTTTCCAAAATTCACCAATAATTTTAAAATACTCGAAATAGACCAAAATTGTCAAATCACATTTTAATCGCGTTAATAACTCAATTATACCCAAAAAATGTCATGAATGCATGTACAATCATATTAATGTGCAAAAATATGCATGTCATATTTAGCATAAGCATGAATTGTACTTTCTAATTTCTCAATAATTTCTTATATTCACTACTCAAGCCCTAATATAAGTAACGGGATGTTACATATATAAAGTTATATAAAGGATTCTAGGATTTTATAATCGCTGACAAAAGGTTAGGATGATACTCTATGGAATTCTTGGAAAGGGCTATTAGTTGCAGAAGGTCATATCTCTTCTAGGCAAAATGATAGGACATGTATAACCTATCTACCTATTATCCCATTAATCTACATTTCTAAGCAAGATTTTATGGATTTAGGGGGCCCTAAAACAAGAGCGAATTCTAGATAAAAAAACTGAATTACTTCAATGATGGTTGAGAAGAATCAATACATGGAGGAGTCCCAATAGTGAGAAGCAAACTGTATTTACGGTCGAAGCGAGAAAAGTTTTCTACAATACTAAAAATAGGAATTCAAATGTTAGAGCTAGCAGCTTAAAAAGAAAATTAGAGTTTGAGAATTATTTACTCAATCCTTATGAAGGGTGTAAAAGGATTATATGGAATAGAGACTACATCAAGCTTAACTTGGAAAAAGAAGTGAAGTTAGAAGAAATCCAAAGGATTTTTTAGAAAGTACCAAAATTAGAAACAATACATATGTGGCATTCACCTTAACAAAGTCTATTAAAGAAGATGAAGAAGCATGGCAAGAAAAAGTCATGGTCATAGAAGTGGCAAGAGGAGAATATTGAAGTCAGAAAAGAGGATAAAGATTATTTAAGAGCTAAGGTGAAAAGTGAAGAAGTAACAAGAAGATTTTATAATAAAGAAAATGTAAAATCTTAAGGTAATAGCAAGAGGTTGAAATTTGAGGAGCTTTTCTGTCTTCTATAATGGACAGGGAAGTAGGAATTTCAAATTTGAAAGGTCTTAATGCAATCTTTAGATCTGGCATTTCTTATATGTAAATGACTATTTAGAATAGGAGACCCTTCACAGATAACATTACTTAGCCTAACTCAGGAATTTAGTCTAGAATCTGTAAAATCATTGAGATAGAATTCATAGTCTAGCTTATAGAAAACTAGAGGAATTTCTATACCATATGTTTAGTTTGCTCGACTAAACATATACGTGGGAAGGGAAGGGGGATGTGAGAAGAAATATACTGAATTTGTGGAAATTCAAGACATAGAGTTGAGAAAATGATAGAAGGTAGTTAACAAAAATAATGTTTAAGTGAGTTAGAAAGAAGTTACTTGAGACTAAATTCCAAAACATAGAAGTTAGAAGATAATTAGCTAAAATGTAAGAAAGTGAGCAAGTATAGCAAAAAATTGCTTAAAGATGAGACGACTATAAATTCACCGGTACTATAAAAATAGAAGACAACAATAGACCAACACAATCACAATTCAACATAAATCAATTTCCAAAGAAAACAATCATCTATATATCTTGGCTTTCTTTATATTGCAAATTCATCTTTACTATCCAATTCTCTTTTGTAGTTTGTGATTCTCTTTAGCAAATAAATTGTTTTCTTCACTTAAAATTTTATTTCAATATTTATGGTAGTTTAGAACTCTACTTTAAAGTTTTTCAAAGCTTACTTATATTGATAACAAGTAGGATACAAATTTTGAGAAAATATTTTCTAGAAACGCCCGAATCTAAATTAATACCAAACACGCTTTATATTTTCAAGTTGATGCCCCAATAAATATTTTCACTAGTGCCTTTTGAAGAGTCTCGTAAAGAGCCTGCCTACTTCTCTCTAGCTAGGACCTCATTCAAAGTCCTAACGTTGATCCATACCGAACCTCTTCCTAAAAAAATTACCCAGTGAAGTCCTTTCCTTCTTCTTTGTAAACTTGTCTTGGCTATTTTGACTATTGGTTCGCCAAATCATACTAGGGACACCTTTTGAGTTTCAACAGTGTCTTGGAACGTGAAGAACTTTACTGAGCCATTCTATAGTGCCATCTCCTGAATATTTTGAAAACTCAAATTTGACTATCTTGGATAAAAGTAGAGGTTGTCCAACTTTCATACTATTCCTAAACTCGTCTTTGTTACAGCGTGTTCTACCATTTATTGTTGCTATTAGATCTTTCTATATTTGAAAACACGGCTTCTATTAATTTATTGAGGATGTCTTCTACTTAATGAAACTTGTTATGCTATCTTGAAGTCTTCATAACCTCACGTCAAGATCTTTAATTCTTCTTTGTTTAGCAGACAATATTAAGCCGATCTTAATCAAAGTTGTATTAACTTTTATGTAAATATGATTCTGCTTAGGATGAGAATAAAGCACAAGAATTTGTTTTTGCATGAACTTGTTCTATTACTGCATAATATTTGAGTTTAAATATATTTTTAAAAAACAATTCTTCCTAATATACTGCAACATGTACTTGAAATTAAGACTCACGACGGTATACTATTAATACTTAGTTAAATATCAGATTTTTAGCTAACACGACTTGTCTTCCTCTTAACACGAATTTTACATTTTACGAATTAAGTTTTATTTCCATTATTTAAAACTGAATATAAAACATCACTCATTTCTATAGGATAGCGCCCGTTTTACAAACCTTTGCATCATAAATGTCTATCATTAGAAGTACGTCCTTTTTTTTCTATTAGGTGTTTTAGAAAGATTCTAATTATAGAAAGATACTTTTAAGCCATATATACTTAGACTAATCTTCGCTCGAGCCAGGTAAGTCCCTTGCAAGAGACAAAGCTCTGACTCTAAGTTTTAAATGGCTACATAAATAAAGGAGGTTCAAATCTACGATCTCAATTAAGCTAGAAGAGTTCCTTACTAACTCACCTTCATTGTGGGGTTATTAGAAGTACGTCTTTTCTAAAGCACATCCTCTACCTTTTTCTCGGTTCATTTACTTGGAAGAGATCATACTTAAGGTGAATCCCAACTTGCAGTGTGGTGTGGAAGAGATAAATAGTTTCCAACCAAATCCCTCATTAGCCGTTATCTTTCACTTCTTCATCGAAGAATGAGAAAATAGATGTGGTAATGAACGACAATACTCTGATGAACGACACTCTGATGAATAGTGATTAAAATGACCCGGACTGCGGGGATCCCCGCACTGATCACGCTGGACATACGGCGAAGAAAGTTCGCATTCGCGAAAGGGACAAAGATCCACTGCTCCCACAGCATTCTTCCCACTCAGCTCCCCCTAATTATCAAGTAGCAGTTACTGGACAATTAAACCCAACATAACCAACATTGCGTTCAGAAGACCCAATGGACATCGAAGATGGAGACATTAACATCGTACCTAGGGAATTTGGACCTGGCATTGAGCTATCCAACTCCTTCAAAAGACACCTGAACAAACAGTGGGAACAGGCCATAGTCGTCAAGCTCATGGGGCGCCATATTGGGTACGCCATGTTGTAGAACCGCCTCTCCTCGATGTGGAAGCTCTTCGGCCCAATGAAGATAGTGGACATCGATAACGACTTCTTCATGATCAAATTTCTGGAAGCGGAGGATTATATCTATGCCCTCACCCAAGGGCCGTGGGTCCTTCTCGGCCTCGCACTCTCTGTACAGCCTTGAAACTCCTCCTTCCACCCTTCCTCTGGTCAGGTATCACATGTTGTTACCTGGGTGCGCTTTCCCGAGCTATCGGTGGCACGCTACCATCCCTCCATCCTCAACGCCTTGGGTAATCTTGTTGGCCGTACTGTCAAGATTGACACAACCACACAGAATTCCCAGCGCGGCCGCTTTGCTAGAGTAACTGTTGATATTGATATTAGTCTTCCCCTTCGTTCAATCGTGGAACTGGATGGAGAGCAGATAAAAATCGCCTATGAAGGCCTTCCCCAAATCTGCTACTCTTGTGGGCATGTCGGACACAGTATCGCTGGTTGCCCATTCTGACCTCAACCCACTGCTCCCTCCACCGCCCCTCCCTTGACTGAACCCTCGCCGGCACTTCCTTCGGAAATCCCAGCTGTGCAAACCTCTTCCGAAGTTACCCAACCTCTGTTCGGCCCTTGGCTCCAAACCCCACGCAAGAGCCGCCGTCCTTCAGCCCCTTCAACGGTCACTAGAAGCGACATCTCCAGGCCTTCCCCTGACAACATGTCCCACGGCTCTCGGTTTCAGATCCTAGCCGACTTTGTCCCCTCCAACAGCTCCCCACCCATGCAGTTCACATTTCATGCGAGCCCTCAAGCCTCCACATCTACACTAAGATTCGGGAAGACGCCGAAGCCTTCCTCTTATCCGTCTATGTCAGGCCGGGTCGCAAGATCTGCGGGCTGGACAACCCAGGCGCCTGGGGCCTCTTCCAGCAGGCCCGCCCAGCCTCCTTCCCAAGCCTATGCCCCAGTGGCCCAGCATCTTGGCCCCCAGACTCCCCCAACCCGCCTGACCCATCATTCCCCCAGCCCAGGCCCACGTCCTCAGCCTCCCACCATATCCCAAAATGCAACCCAACACACTGCTGTTTTAATTCCCACCCATTCGGATCTTATTATTCAAGATCAAACTCTCTTCAATGCCATGCAGTCCACGGCAGGTGATGCCAATGCGGAGGAAGTGATGACCCCCACCACCAACAATCCTTTATCAAACGTCCAACCCAATCCACCACTTCCATCCAAACCTCTAGACCCGATTCAAGACCTCAATTCGGTTACTGATGCCATGGACTCTTCGATGGAGGCCCAACATCCTCTGCTCTCAGCGAATGCTGAGCCGTCTATCTTAGCTGCGCCCCCTCAAGACTAGGTCTTGAACTTCTAGCTATCCCGTTTTTATGTCTATCTTCCTTAGGAATTGCCAAGGGGCCGGAGGTAAGAAGTTCTGACCCATTTTTAAGACTTTAATCCGGATCCATAATCCCTTACTTATTGTTTTGGTTCAGACGAGAATCAGTGGCGATAGCGCGTATAAGATGATCCACTCTCTTCCTTTCTCAAATTCCTACCGGGTGGAAGCCAACGGATTTTTCGGCTGTTTTTGGATCTTATGGAAATCCGACATCACCGTTCATATTCTCCTCGCGCATCAGCAATTCATCCACTTGCGAATAGATTGGGGTCATGTTTCTTTCAACTTCACAGTTATCTACGCAAGCTCCACCTATTCTCTTCAACCCTTCCTTTGGCAGCACCTTCGGAATATTGCTCGTGTCACAACTTTACCATGGCCTATTGGGGGAGACTTCAATGCCAAGCTGGAGTGGGCCGACAAACGAGGGGGCACCCGCAACCTTCAGTCTATTAATAAACAATTCTATGATTGTATCCAGTGCTGTCTTCTTGAAGACCCCGGCTTTACTGGACCTTGATTTACGTGGCATCGAGGCCATCTCCTCGCTAGACTCATCCGTGCCCGTCCACGAAAGTTACGCACCCTCCTTTCCTTAAATTGGATCATCGCCCTCTGCTAGTTACTTTCCTTCCATCACCCCGACCGACTTCTTCGGTTCGGCCTTTCCGCTTTCAATCTGCCTGGTTGACTCACGAAGGCTTCACTCAACTTGTTGCCGATCACTAGCAACCCCGTAGGCAAACTTTGAGTGAGGCAATCCAGCATCTAAGTGACCACTTACAGCACCGAAATTCCTCAACCTTTGGCAACATTTTCTTGCGCAAAAAGCGTCTCATAGCTCGGCTCTCGAGAATCCAGCATTCCCTCGATAACTAGCACTCTGATTCCCTACAAGAGTTGGAAACTGACTTGCAAACCGAGCTAGAATAGGTCCTCCTGCCAGAGGAGCTATACTGGCACCAACAATCTCGATGCCAATGGCTTAGTCAAGGCGACAAGAACACCACTTATTATCATGCCATCACTACCACCAAGAGACGGAAGCTTCACTTTGACTCCTTAACTGATGCCTCCGAGATTTCGTGCTCCGATCCTACGGCCATCCGAGCCCTTGCCAAGGACTTCTTGGAAACCCTTTACACTGCCGAGCCTTCTTCCCTCGTTCACTCGATCCTCCAAGGAGGTTTTCCCCCCTCCCTCATCGAGCTTCTTTGGACCTGGAACGTCCTATCCTTCCTGTCGAGGTCCAGACGGCCTTCTTCTCCATGGCCCCCAACAAGGCCCCAGGGGTTAACGGTTTTACAACTTTATTCTTTCAATCCCAATGGGACACTTTAGGGCCCTCCCTGGTCCATTCCATCCAACAAATTTTTCGACACAAAGTTTGGGAGAACGATTTGAACCGCACCGTCTTGATCCTGCTTCCCAAACAACCCTCCCCCACGTCTATCACTCAATTCTGACCTATCGCGTTGTGCTCGGTGATTTAAAAAGGCCTCACCAAGATCCTCATCAATAGATTGCAACTGTTTCTCGACAACCTGGTTAGCCCAAATCAATGCAGTTTTGTCCCGGGTCGATTAATTACTGACAACATCATCATTGCTTAGGAAATTATTCATACAATGCGTAGAAAATCGGGGAAGAAGGGTTTTATTGCCATCAAGGTTGATCTCGAAAAAGCTTATGATCGACTTTCTTGGGACTTCATCCACGACACTCTCCTTGATATTGGACTACCTGGTTCTTTCATCTCTCTTATCATGAAGTGTGTTTCTTCGATATCTATGCAAGTTAACTGGGAAGCCGCCCTCAGTGAGACATTCCACCCTTCCCGGGCCATTCGTCAAGGAGACCCCCTTTCTCCTTACCTCTTCGTCCTCTGCATGGAACGACTGGGCCACCTCATCTCTCATGCCGTGAACCACGATCACTGGCAGCCTATTTGTCTGAGCAGAAATGGCCCTCCCATCTCTCATCTGTTCTTCACCGATGACCTCATGTTATTCGCGGAAGCCTCTCCTGAACAAGTTCAAGTCATTTGGGACATTTTATCTTCTTTTTGCAATGCTTCAGGTCAAAGGTTAGCTGAGACAAATCACGCTGCTACTACTCCAAAAATAGTCCCCTTTCCACAGCACGTCTGTTGAGCCGCGTGTTGGGTTTTAAGCTAACCACGGACTTAGGGCGTTACCTTGGAGTTCCTTTGCTCCATGACCGCGCTCACAAAAACACTTACCAACATCTTCTTGATAGAGTCCAACAGCGCCTCTCGGGCTGGTCGACTCATCTGTTATCCTTCGCAGGCCGTATCACTCTGATTAAATCGTTCCTCTCCACTCTCCCCACTTACACTATGCAGACTGTTCGTCTCCCTCGTCACCTTTGTGACAACATGGAACAGATGATACGCAATTTCCTGTGGGGTTCTTCCCCGGGAGCCCGCAGACCTCACCTCATCCATTGGGATCACGTCTATCAACCTAAAGATCTGTGGGGCTTGGGCATTCGCAAACTTCAAGAATCGAACGATGCGTTGTTAATTAAGCTTGGGTGGGCCCTTCTCTCGAAGCCTCACACTTTATGGGTTCAAATTTTGTCAGCTAAGTACAAGCTGGATGTTCACAACCTGTCTACATACCTCGAAGCATCCGGCGGGTCCATGACCTGGAGGAGCATTCAAGCTATATAGCCCTACGTCATTCGCGACATGCAATGGGTGATCTATGATGGCTCTCAGGCCCGTTTTTGGTTGGATCCCTGGGTGGAGGACCTAGGGCCCCTTCTCCCACACGCTCTTGGCCCTATCGCCCCCTCCGAGCTTTCTTGCCATGTTCAACGATATGTCGACAGCGCAAGTAACTGGTTATGACAGAAATTTCAGTTCTTACTTCCTCACATTATTTGTATACTTATTATAAGTATTCTCCCGCCTCAGCCTCACTCGGGACCCGATAAGCTGACTTGGGGCCGATCAGGGACAGGCCAATTATCTACCGCCGCGGCCTATTCCCTGCTAATGGAGCACGACCAACAAGTTACCAGTGGCCGATGGATACCTATTTGGCGATGGGCAGGCCCACCACGTATTTGGTCCTTCCTC
This sequence comes from Erythroxylum panamense, assembly GCA_027123425.1. NCBI lineage: Eukaryota > Viridiplantae > Streptophyta > Magnoliopsida > Malpighiales > Erythroxylaceae > Erythroxylum > Erythroxylum panamense. The sequence continues at coordinate 10,410,485 of JAOTIZ010000002.1, read as the reverse complement.
TGGCTCCTCGCTCAAGACTGCTTACTCACCATTCAACAAAGGCGACGTAGACACCTCACCCCAATTGCGGACTGTCTTCACTGCCTGACAGAAGAATCCTCTCTTCATGTTATACGTGATTGCCCCCGTGCACGTTGCATGTGGCTCGCCTTCCCGCGCCAAGCCCTTCCTTCTGCTTTCTTCACCGCCAGGGCTCCAGATTGGCTTTTCATTAATCTTCAGCGACACCCGCAGATTTGTGACTTTGACTGGTCCATCATCTTTGGGATTGCTTGTTGGTTTTTATGGTCTTGGCGGAATCGGGCTATTTTGGATCCACAGTTCACTTGGCCAACATCTCCGGTCCACTACATCCTCCAATATGTCCAGCAAATTTTCACAGCTTCAATCTGGCAGGCTCACACAGTTTCAAGTTGTCAACCCCAACAAGAATAGTACATCGGATGGACTACACCGACCCAGGGGTGGGTGAAACTCAACACGGATGGGATGAGCAAAACCGTCCCCGGCATGGTCTCTGCTAGCGAACTACTCCGCAACCACACCGATGCCTGGCTTGGAGGCTTTGTCCAAAACCTGGGCTGGTGTTCTTCATTCACTGCCGAGCTGTGGGGCATCTACTCTGGCCCGCATCTCGCTTGGGACCTGGGTTACCGTCGGGTGGTCCTTGAACTTGACTCTCAGGTGGCGTTGAGCTCTTTTTCAGACCCCGCCTCCGGTTCTCACTCGACCAAGCCCCTCATCTTTGGCATCAACGAACTGCTCACTCGCAACTGGACAGTCCTCTCCCGACACACATACAAGGAAGGCAACAGGAGCACCGATTAGTTAGCGAATTTTGCTACTCATTTTAATCTAGGAATCACTACTTTTATAACAGCGCCCTTAGAGTGCCTCTCTCTCTATCCTCCTCAAAAATATCGTTGAGATTAGCTTCCCACGACTTCTTATGTAGTTGGCACTTTCCCTTTTATGAAAAAAAAAGAAAATAGATGTGGTATTATGTTATAGACATATATGGTCAATGATAAGAAAAGATGTAGGAGATGACGAAGTTCTTCATAGGTCGGTGCCAAAAGATTTCATCTTTGAGAAAAGCTTGCATGCCCATTTGCCTGGCACCATTGATTCACCCTACAAATCCATAAAACTGGTAAAAAAGGGACGGCTATAAAAGCAAAAGCAGGGATGAAGGAATCTTTCAGTCATTCAAAAAAAGAGAGAGAGAAGGGAACTTAACAAGCAAAGTAGAAAAGCTTACTAACTAAAATTGTTTCAGGAAAGACATTGTATGTTCTTAAAGATATTCTTGCCCATCAAGTTAAGCATCTTTATGTTTTTTTTTTTGCCCTTTACCTCACCACGTTCTGTCCCATTCATCAACAACTAAGACCCCACTATACTCCTTTTTCGTCCACCTCCAAACATCAGATATATAGGTATTTTCAACTCGTTCACATAGATTATATATGTATCCTCAAAACACTCTTCTCATAATTTCATTTGGAAACCCTTTCTTGTTTAGTACTTCCAAATAGCAGCGAAACTATGTAATATTGCATAAGACGGAAGAGAAACTGAAGAAAGAAACAATGTCAGGAAATCAGAAACTAATAGTTGAAGTGGTGGATGCTCACAACCTCTCGCCAAAAGATGGACATGGAACGTCAAGTCCTTACGTTGTCATAGATTTCTATGGGCAAAGAAAGCGTACACACACTGCCATACGCGACATAAACCCAACATGGAACGAAACTCTGGAGTTCAACGTTGGTAAGCCATCAAATGTGTTCGATGACACACTTGAGCTTGATGTTTACCATGATAAGAACTACGGACCCACGGGAAGGCATAACCATCTGGGTAGAATCCGATTGAGTTCGACCCAGTTTGTGAAGAAAGGAGAAGAGGCGTTAATATATTACACTCTTGAGAAGAAGTATCTCCTGAGTTTTATACAAGGTCAGATTGGTTTAAAGATCTACTATCAAGATGAAGTTCCGTCGCCTCCGCCACCACAAGAACCACCAGCTGCGGCTTCAGAAGTGGAAGTTAAAGTTGAGACGAATGCTGAGTCACGGCCTACAGCCGAAGCTCCAAAACCAGAATCTGAACCTCAACAACCCATGCCGACCACCGAGGCAGAGACTGAAAAACCACCAGAAAATTTACCAATTGAAGAGCCAACGGCTGAAGCTGCTCCACCTCCGTCAGATACCTCACCAGCACCGGTACAAGCCGAGAAACCACAAGAGTCCGAGCCAACACCACCATCTGAAGCTCCAAAAGAAGCAAGTGATGAAAGCCAAGGAGGCCCACCTGACGACGCCTTGCAAGCTGATGAGGATATTGTCTTGGAGCCAATAACTGATAAGTGGGAATCAACTACACCGGAGATAATGTCGACGACCGAAGTCAAAGTAGCGGGAAAGAGCGGTCCACATCCCATCACAAGGCCAGTGCCATTGGCCCCAACCACGAGCTTCGGTCTTGAATCACAGGAGAGTATTTCAATCGAACGATCTTCATTTGATCTAGTTGAAAAGATGCACTACGTGTTCGTCAGGGTTGTGAAAGCCCGATACCTCCCCACCAAGGGCAGTCCGGTTGCAAGAATTGTGGTTTCTGGCAGCCGCGTGCAGTCCAAGCCGTCCAGGAAGACGTCATATTTTGAGTGGGACCAGACATTTGCGTTCGGTCGCGACGCATCTGAGTCGTCCTCCATCCTAGAAGTCTCGATTTGGGACTCGCTTGGTGCTGAAACGGGGGGAGGGAATTTCCTAGGTGGAATTTGTTTCGACGTAACGGAGATCCCACTACGGGATCCTCCAGACAGCCCGCTGGCCCCACAATGGTACAGGCTGGAGGGAGGTGAGGCCAAAAGAGGAGACCTGATGCTTGCCACGTGGATCGGGACACAAGCTGATGAGTCGTTTCCCGATGCCTGGAAGACCGACGCAGCGGGTAATGTCAACTCCAGAGCTAAAGTCTACCTCTCTCCGAAGCTATGGTACATTAGAGCTACGGTCGTGGAAGCCCAAGATATCTCACCGTTGACGTCGTCAAAAGAAGTCTTTTTTCAAGTGAAAGCCCAGTTGGGCTTCCAAGTGCAAAAAACGAAATCCGTCGTCACGCGTAACGGCACTCCGTCATGGAATGAAGACTTACTCTTCGTAGCAGCAGAGCCGTTTAGCGATCATGTAGTCTTCACCTTGGAAACCCGACAACCAAAGGGACAAGCCATAGTGGGGGTTGTTAGCGTGCCGCTCACCGCTGTGGAGAGACGGGTGGATGACCGGAAAGTCGCGTCTCGATGGTTCAGTTTGGAAGATCCAAACAGTGAAAAAGTTGTGTACAGAGGGAGGGTACAGCTGAGAGTTTGTTTTGATGGTGGATATCACGTGATGGATGAGGCGGCACACGTGTGCAGTGACTACCGACCCACGGCGAGGCAGCTCTGGAAACCACCGGTTGGCACTGTGGAGTTGGGTATCATTGGGTGCAAGAACCTATTACCCATGAAAACCGTACAAGCTAAAGGTTGCACGGATGCTTACTGTGTGGCCAAGTATGGTCCTAAATGGGTACGTACAAGAACTGTGTGTGATAGCTTGGATCCTAGATGGAATGAGCAGTACACGTGGAAAGTTTATGATCCGTCCACGGTGCTAACCATTGGAGTCTTTGACAGCTCAGAGGCAGTTGAGAAGGAGGCCGACAAAGCTGCCACACGTCCAGATACCCGGATTGGAAAAGTAAGGATACGCATCTCTACATTGGAAACTGGTAGAGTGTACAAAAATTCATACCCGCTGATTGTGTTGAGTAATAATGGGGTCAAGAAGATGGGTGAGATTGAGGTGGCCGTGAGGCTCTTAAGAGCAACTCCCACGATTGATTTCTTACACGTGTACACGCAGCCCCTTTTGCCGTTGATGCATCACATAAAGCCACTTGGGATCATCCAGCAGGAAATAATGAGGAACACGGCAGTTAAGATAACTGCCACCCACTTGTCCAGATCAGAGCCACCTCTTCGGAGAGAAGTAGTGCTTTACATGCTTGACTTGGACTCGCACGCATTTAGCATGAGGAAAGTACGTGCAAATTGGTTTAGGATCATCAACCTGATTGCTGGCCTGATCGACATCGTACGGTGGATAGAAGACACACGAGTGTGGAAGAACCCCACATCCACTGTACTCGTACATGCATTGCTGGTGATGCTTGTGTGGTTCCCTGACTTAATAGTACCAACACTGGCATTCTACGTGTTCGTGATTGGCTGTTGGAACTATAGATTCCGATCAAGGGAACTACTTCCACATTTTGATCCCAAGATTTCGTTGGCGGACACTGTTGATCGTGAGGAGCTAGACGAGGAGTTCGATACAGCGCCGAGCAGCAGATCAGCGGACATCGTAAGAGCAAGATACGATAAGTTGCGTACGCTGGGGGCACGTGTGCAGAAAGTATTGGGTGACGTGGCGACACAGGGTGAAAGAGTGCAGGCATTGGTTACATGGAGGGACCCACGTGCAACAGGGATATTTGTGGTATTATGTTTTGTGGTGGCTTTGATACTCTACCTGGTACCATCAAAAATGGTGGCGATGGCGTTTGGGTTCTATTATTTCCGGCATCCGATTTTTCGAGATCGGATGCCATCACCCGCTCTCAACTTCTTCAGGAGGCTCCCATCTCTGTCTGATCGAATCATGTAGGTTAAGTGTGTTGTAGATTATGACGTTAATTAAATTAGTTTGATTTACTATGAATCGACAATGAAGTAATAAATTGTAGCTTATTTTGGTGATGCAACACGGGTATATACATTCTTTTTTTTTTATTAAGGTTGTTAAAAGGGCTTGGATTGGTCTAACTCAAAGTTAGCAGGTTAAGTTCGATAAATCTAAGTTTGAAACTGGGTTTGAATTTAGGGAGACAACAAGAGGTTTGATTTGATGACCTAAAGAGTTTACACCACATTATAAAAGCGACATTATCTTGAAAAATTGTCATTAAACGATATTATTTTAAGCGGTTCAAATGAATTTCAACACAATTTAAGCCTCAATTTGAACTCAATCAAACTTTAAATCGACTTCAGGTAATCCCAAAGGAAGTCAAGCCAACTCCAACGTAATCTATCTTTATCTCGGCTTTTCATATCATAATTGCTTAAAAAAATTAAGTTATTGCTTTTGAATCTAAAGCAATATAAAAAGAATGTCAATCTGCAAACTTATTATTTATATCTTTTTCTTTAAAATAGATATATAATTTTACGTATTATTTTAGCTTGTCCACAAACTGAGAGTTGCCTATTAGAATGTGAGAGGAGATGATGATAGTGAAGAGGAAATGCTTTATACCAAGTTCCTACTATAAGGATTTTGTTAAAGGATGCAAATATTAACTCTAAGGCTTCAAGAGTATGGAAGAGTATCACAGATAGATGGAGGTTGTCATGGATAGGGAAAATGAAAAGGTAATAATAGCTTGTTTTATTTGTGGACTAAATTAAGAAATTTTCACTATTGTCTATGTAGAGCTAGAGCATGCGATGCACATGACTACGAAGATAAAAAGATAATTTAAAAATTGGCATTTTAACTGTTGTAATATTTTTAATACAGGCATTTCATCATAGAATAAGGCATAAATTAAAAGGGACAATAAAGCTCTAAAACCTACATATAAAGTGATCAAGTTGAAATTGTAAGCACTAAGTGGAGAATCAATCAAGATCGAGTCAAATTCAATAACAAGAAACAGAGATATCAAGTGCTTCAACTTCCTAAAGTGAGGATACATAGCTTCACAATATCTGACAAAGAGATTAATGATACAGAGGAAGGATGGAAAATATGTTTTTATGAGTGAGAAGGAGGTAGATGATGATCTACCTGGCTTGGAAGACGCTAGTAATGATGGGTATCTTAAAAGGCCTACCAAATGAAGGGTGTTGATCATTAGGAGCTCATTGAGCATACATGTGGGATAAGATAATGTGAATGAATAACAAGAACATATATTTTCATACTAGAAGTGTTATTAAGGATTAGGTGTGTAATATAATCATAGATGGATAGAGTTATGCCAATGTAGTTAATTTGGAGTTAGTGGAGAAGTTGGAGCTACCAACTACGGAACACCCTAAACCATACAACTTATAATGATTGAATGAGAGTGTGAATATTAGGATAACAAAGCAAATGCTAATTTATTTCTTAATTAAGGGTTACATCTATAAAATATTGTGTGATATGGTTCTCATACAAGAGGGACACATACTTTTATAGCGTTTTTGGAAATTTGATAGGAGAATCACGCATAATGGGTACAATTTAGATAATCTTTTACCATGAACGACAAATAAATCACCTTTTCTCCATGGTCATCAAAGCAAGTTTGTGAAGACCAATGTAGGATTTATCAAAGTTAGTAAGAAAGATTGAAGAAAAAATTCAAAACAAACACTAAGAAAAGCTTCATACACTTTTAGCGCAAAAATAAAACAAAACCATAAAGGGAAAGGTATGAACTTGTAAAAAGAGTGAGGGATGTGAAATATGCATCCTTAGCTAAGTGTTAGATACTTTTGATTATTTATAAAGAGTCTTACCTTTCTCATGATGTTAATACTACTGCTAACTTTTGATTATTTATAAAAAGTCTTGCATTTCTCATGATGCTAATACTAATGCTATTTTGCTTAGTGGTGTTGTGTCCAGGATTTTGAGGAACTCTTTCAAGAGGATATTTTATTCCGCCTTATAAGAACCATTAAGCTAAATTGATTTTATTCCACAAGCTCGGATTCCAAACCGGTAAACGTATAGAATGAACTCGAAGGAGACAAAAAGAGATACAAAAGTAAGTGGAGGAGCTCTTAAAGAATGGCTATATAAAAGAAAGCTTGAGACCATATATTATTCTTGTACTTATACCAAAAAATGATTCCTTTCCACACACCTAACCCTTAGATTTGAACTCTTACCATCCTCCAACCGAATACCATACCCTCTATTTCCTTTCTAGCTTTCTTCTTCTTTGATGACCTGCAAAACAAAACATTAACATATTAAATTGGTTTCCAAAGCTTAAAATGGAGACTGATTTTTCACCATTATCTACTACCTTTAAAATAGCCACTTCCTCAAATCCCCTTCCTAAACCCTCCTCCCCTTCTTAATCTTCGAAAGCCCATTCTTCTTCCCCGTCCCTCTTTACAACTATCCCTCCCTTTACCTCTGTCATTCCTCCCAAACTTTATGTTCTTACCGTCGGTGACATTGCTAGAGGACTTAGCACGAAATGGAAACAAGTCATGGGAAATAACTCCGATTCTTCTTTGGTTTTCAGTCCACCTATGGACATAGAAGGAAAGCTAATGGTGGCTGCTAGTTTAGATATTCTGCAGGAAGGAGCTATGACATGGGAAGCTATTCTTGTTAGTTTTTTATGGACAAAAGGCCTAGTTTTCTAGTGATACAAGCATAGACTCAAAGAAAATAGAAAGGGAGAGGTCTAATGGAGGTGATGCTAACTGAGGGGGATAACTTAATATTTACCTTTTCTTTAAAATCAGAAGCTCAAAAGGTAATTGAAGAAAGCCCTTGGCATATCTCTCAACCCCCTTTATTTCTTCAAAATTGGCAACCGAGCATGAAATTAGAAAATTCATAATAAAGAACATTCCTCCATGGATGAATATTCACAACATTTCTTTAGAATATTAGACTACCAAAAGTTTGAGTACGCTAGCTAGTTACTTGGAGAAATCAATATATATGGATGAAAACATTGCATTGGGGAAAAAGATAGGATTTGCAAGGTTATGTGTGAGTATGGATACTTCTAAGGAAATGAAATACAACATCCCTATCCTAAGGTTAGAAAATGAGCACTCTCTTAAAGAGGGAGGATAAAGTTATGGTAACACACCAACAAAAACCGTCTCTTAAAGATCAAGGCAAGGAATGGAAACATACGGGAAGAGTCTTCACTATAGATGACTATTAGGAGGTGATATGTATGGAAAAGTATATTTTGGAAGACAACAAAAAATGTGAGGAGGTGGAACAAGTATCTGAAAATCATGAACTGATTCAGGTTGATAATGACTCTCCTATAAATGGAGAGAGCATTCATAAGGAGAATAGCCCAGATTCATACCAGCAGGAAGGAGCTCTTCAAAATCCATCAGGTGACCTAAATAAGTCACTAATGAATAAGAGGGAGAATGTATTGAAAACTAGTGGAATTAATCTAAGTGGAGGAGTTCTTAGTCCTAAACAGAATGAGCAAAGACTACAGAAGGTTGATTTGCATAATGGAGTTTCTCAAGAGGAGCAGTTTGATTAGGTTATCTCTCATAAAAGTAATGAAGCAGTAGGAAAGGCTCCAAAGCGAAAAGTAATATCTTATGAATCTGACTATATGGAATGCCCGTGGAATAAATAACCCTTCCAAGCTCAATGTGATAAGAGATTTTGTTCTAAAGGAAAAGCCTATACTTTTTTGTCTTTTGGAAACTAAAATTAGAGAAGTAATCTTAATAAACTAGCTTATTTAGGTAGCAAATGGCAGTTTCTTACAAACCACCAATTTCATGCCTATGGAAGGATTATTATTGCTTATGATGGTGAATTATAGGAGGTGAAGGTTATGGAATCCAATCAGCAGTTTATTCATATTAAGCTCTACTTTAAAATGGAAAATTTTTGTGCTTTAGCTACATTTGTCTATGGTTTTAACACTGTGTTTCAAAGAACCGAACTCTAGAATTCTCTACAAAGAATTAAGGCTTCGATTAATACTCCATAGTTAGTTCATGGTGACTTTAACACCAATCTATTCAGATCAGAAGCGGAAGGAAATTGTAACTTACTCAACTATTCTTCTGATATGTTCGATTGTATGTAAGAGGTGGAACTTATAGATTTAAAATTTGAAGGCTATAGGTTCACTTAGTCAAATAAACAAAGCTCTACTTAGCACATCAGGAAAAAAGTTGGATAGGGACATGGTTAATGTGGAATGACTAAATACTTTCTTAGGAAACTCAGTAAAATTCCTAGACCCTGGAATTTTCGACCATACTCCTAAAAGGATTGATAACTTGTTTACTACTACCATAATCCATCATCTTTTTAGGTTTAACAATTTTTTGGTAAATATGGAGGGGTTTCAAGAAGCAATAATGAAGGGTTTGGAGAGTGAGTTATATAGGACTAAACAGTATATTTGCCTCCAAAACCTTAAGTTTGTTAAACAAGAATTGAAGACCCTTAACTTAAAGAGAGGTAGAATTTTTCTAAGGAGATAGAAACAGCTAGAGATAAACTTTCAGTCATTCAGAAATCATTGGCAGATAACCCCACATATGGTAATCTAGCTTGCAATTGGTGGATAATCAATGTTCTTTATTGAAGCAAAGGGCTAGAATTAATTGGATAAAGGATGGGGACAGATGCACTAAGTTCTTTTTTAATTCAGTATTAGCTCGAAGGAATGTAAACAAAATCACTTCCACAAAATTGAAGCTGGTGAGGTTGTGTTTGGATAAGGTGGAATTACTAAAGAAGCAATGATTTTTTACAAAAACCTCTTAGGTTCAAACATTTCCCCACTAAGATTTGGAGCTAATCTTAGGCAGTTTGTTTCAGCAAGCATTCCTGAACATGAGGCTTCTTTGTTAACTGGACCAGTTATAGATTAGGAAGTAGAGAAGGTCATTTTTAATATGAATGGCTCTGAGGCACTGGACCTGATGGTTTGAATGGGGTCTTCTACCAAAAAACTTAGAGTAGTATGGGGGGTTAGTTAAGGAGGCTGTACATGAGTTTTTCCTAAAAGGTGTACTAGTTAAGGAGAATAATAAGACATTCCTCTATTTGGTCCCTAAAACCTCCAACCCGACCACCTGGAGTGAATTCAGACCTATTTCTTGTACTAATTTACTTTATAAGATCATCATCAAGATTTTGGCAAATAGGCTGAAGGAGGTTTTACACTTGCTCGTCAGCTAGAATCAAGGAGCTTTTATGAGCAGCATGGATATTGGGGATAATATTCTTCTAGTGCAGGAGTTTTAAAAAGGGTATAATCATAGCAAAAGCCCTCAAAATTGTACTATTAAATTGGACTTACAAAAAGCTTTTGATAGTGTAAACTAGAGTTTTCTGCTACAAACTATGGAGGTCATGAAATTTCCCCATAATTTCATAAGGTGGATTCAAGAATGCATTACTACTGGTTCCTACAGAATATTAATAAATGGGAGCCCTACTGAGATGTTTAAAGGCAAAAAAGGACGTAGGCAAAGGTATCCTCTATCCCCTTACCTATTCCTAATTTGCATTGAGCTTCTTACTCAAATGCTTAAGCATAACACTTCAAAGGACTCTAGATTCAGATACCATTCCAAATGTAAGAAGCTTTCTCTAACAAGCTTATGCTTTACAGATGATCTTATTCTTCTAAGCAAGGTTAATGTTCACCCAGTCTCTCTTCTGATGAGTACTCTCAATTCTTTTAAAGAGATGTCAGGTCTGAGTATCAGTCTTCATAAAAGTTATTTCAGGCTCTTCAGAAGTGCTTCTCACCTTTCTAGTGCCTTGTCTCTAGCTACGTGTATGGAAATCAAAGATCCTTCTCTTCTATATTTGGGCATTCTTATCTCATATATGAGGCTAAGGTTTTGTGAATGTATTCCATTAAGAGAAAAAATTCAGAAAAGATTGGGTCATGGACTAATAGAGCCCTATCTTATAAAGGGAAACTTCAGCTTCTGAAATTGGGTAATAATGTCAACGCAAACTTACTGATGTTCCTACCTATAATTTATAATCAGCTGGCAAGAACTCTATTAAACAGGTTCCCTAAGAAAACTAAGCTCTGTGAAATAATTTGTTGGACCCCGATCTTTTAGTGAGATTTTGAATTATTAAATAGCATTAAGTGAGGATTTTGTGGTGAATTAGTCATGTGCAAAGAAAAAGACAATTTATGAATTTGAATGATTTTGTTTAATGTTCTATTTGAGCAAGGTTAGTTTGAGCAAATTGCAACAATGAGATGTTTAGGTTAATGCATAAAATGAGTGTTTTTGTATATGTATTGTGTTATAGATGTCATTGTGCTTTAAGGAAATTGATGAGAAAAGAATGGATTGGTTTTGATGACTTTGAGATTTGAGTAGATTTGTATGGGTTATGAAAGTTAAAGTGAATAAGTTGATTGAAATGGAAGTTGAAAAGCAAGAAATAAATAGTGAAAGTGTGAGAATATGGAGAATTAAGAAAGTCTGACTTTTTGGGATGAATAGTAGCATGGTTGACTTTTTGGCCAGAAATTTTTGTGAATTTTTCTGGGTTGATTTGGGCTGAATTTGAGAAAATAATATTCATGAAACTTGTAGCTTCTATTGAGAGCTTTCTATCGCCATAAAGTATGATATTTTTCGATATCGGGATTGAAAGTTATAATCATTCAAATTAAGTGTATTTTGCTTTGAGTTTGGAAAATGCTCATAGGGTAAGTTTGTGTGTACTGTGCTTTGAGGCCAATTTTGTACTGATGTGGATTGAATGAGACAAAGTGGTCTACATGAAAGTTGTAGCTTGTCTTTCAATCTTTCCAACGCTATAAAGTATGTAATTTTTGGATGTGGGAATTGAAAGATGTGAATGTTTGAAGTTTGGATATTGTTTAGGTATTTTTTTTTACAGGGCAGATACGTTGATTGAAAAATTGACCTAGTTGGAGGTTGAAATTGCCTTTAAGTGCTTGATGAAAGTTTTAGATTATATTTTCATCTTTTCATTTATATAAAGTATGGAATTTTTGGACCATGGAATAGGAAGTTATGATTTTTGGAAGTTGTATTGTTGTTTTATTTTTGGGCAGAAACTTTGAGTGAATTTTTGACCCCTTTAGAGATGGAATTGATTTTTGGGTCCTTCATGAAAGTTGTAGATCATTCTTTTAGCTTTCCAATAATACCAATTTTGTAAAATTTGGAGCTATGGATCAAAAGTTACGGGCCTCGAAAGTTTGCTGGTCGCGACTTCGACCAGCTTGCAGTCGCAAAATGGTCACCCTGCGACCAACTCGCGAGGGCGACCAGCCCTCTTTCATTCTTTTGATTCTAACTTTTCTATCCGACATTCAATTGACCTGATTTTTAAATTGTTGGATTCCTAAGACATCCCTCTATCTCTCCATGAAAATTTGCGATTTTTGAGATTAAATTGAAAAAGATTGATTGAATCAAAGAGAGAGGATTAGTTAAAGTGTTTGAGTTGGATATTTTCTGAACATGCTTAGGTATTTTGGTGATATCTTGATCAGTAAAGATCCAATAGAGTTTATTCTTGTTGAAAAATAAACTAGAGACATGGATCTACAAGTAATCTGAAGGACTCGAATTTCAATTCAGTCTCTAAGATTTTCAATTTCTGAATCGAATTTGGGTTTAGTGTTCAGCCTTGGATTAGTAAGAGCTGAAAATGTTGTGGTCATAACTTTTGTTATAATGACCCAAATGAGGTGATTATTGATTTTAATTAAACTAGGGAGATAGAGATACAAATTTTCTGAAGAAATTGAGTTCCAATTTAGTCTATAAGAATATCAATTTTCGGATGGAAGTAAATCGCAGGAAAATATTTTAGCATAAGAATAGTCTGAAATGTTTGGAGTATAACTTTTGGAGTAGTGAACCAAATTAAATGA
>JAOTIZ010000002.1:10362514-10373861 GCA_027123425.1 Erythroxylum panamense | reverse complement strand
CATTTGTATTTGAATGTCTTAGTGGCTGTTTACTAATATTAATACTAGCATGCTGATAACTAAGAAGGGTGCTAACATATAATATCTAAAATCAACACCATACCAGAGACAAAATTATCTGGATAGTGATTCCTTGAATTGGCATAAGGCTGTAGGGACTCTAAAGCCTTTATGGGCTCCCACAGTTTCTTTTTAACTCGCTGCAAAAAAATACCAGAACCAGCTTCATTGGAAAACATAAAAGAAAAGGCCAAAAAAATCTGGAAATGCAAATGTACATGAAAAACGCAAACAAATCCACAAACAGAAACGGATCAAAACCTGACCTCGGGGACTATTTTGGAGAGGAAAGGCGAATCGGACTCTGGAAGTGTCAATGCACGAAACCTCACCGTATAGGCGGAGGAGATGTTTGTCAATTAGAGGTGAGTCAGTAAAGATCCCGTTGACACTATCATCACCAATAAAATGATGAATTTATCTTGGATTTGAGTACCATCTTCATTCGTAACAAACAACTTCATAAACCCACCAACACAAGGACAAAAACCCAGGTACCGAACTCAAGAAAGATGAAACTTTCCCAGAAACAGGAGAGAAATCGTGAAAACAGAGATAAAGGATCAAACTTTACAACGCAGGAGCTTCAAAGTCGACAGTAATGAACTGACAAGCTCAAACTTTACACCCAAGAAGCTTCAAAGTGAACAGTAATGAACTGACGAAGCTCAAAACTCAGAGATTTAGTGTATCGAGGCTTGAATATAAGAGAAACGGGTGGCGAGCAATACGATATTGTTGCGCAACGGATAGCGGGAGAGTAGTGCATGAGTTGGAAAATCTTTTATACCGTAGACACCAAATTTTATAAAGTAGTTTGGTTGGGTACGGTATCTTGTACGTTGAACCGCAACCAAGTACGTAGTTCAATAGTGAGAGGCGTGCGTCTCAACGCAATAAAATCGTGAGGTTAGGGGATCGAACCCCGGTCAAAGGAAACAATACTAATTTGCTTGGTTACAGTTCAGTGTATAAGATACCGTACCTAACTAAACCAAAAAAACTCAATAGTGAGAGGCGTGCGTCTCAACGCAATATAATCGTGAAGTCAAGGAATCGAACCCCGATCAAAGTGAACAATACTAATTTACTTGGTTGCGATTCAGCGTACAAAATATTGTACCTAACCAAACCATAACGTAATCACGGTGGTTGAGTGAAGGATTACGGAGATGGTCGACAAAAGAATCAGGAGTAACCAAATCCAAAATCGAAATCCGATTCCAAACAAGAGTAAGAAAATGAGAGATTGAGCAGAGTGAACAGAGAGAGTGGCGGTGGTGTAACAATACCAGTTGTAGGACCATAGCAAAGGTTCTTTTATTAGAAACTACAGTACTGTCCGATGCAGTGAGAAAGCTGAGCATGTCTGTATTGTTTTTTTTAAACCTCACGAGTTTGTATCAGAAACGTCTCAATTATAAAAAGTTATATTTTTTTAAGATTAATTCTCGTTTGAATTAGGTAGGTTTTTTTTAAAAAATAAAGCTTTAACTCTGAATTTTAAATGATTGTATATATAAGAACAGTTCAAACTCACAACCTTAATTAAGCTAAAAAAATTTCTTACCAATTCACTTAAGCCTAGGGTTTATATTTTACATAATGTATCAAGTGAATATTTATTTCCTTCAGTTACTTTCACCAACAAGATACCGTAGAAGAATGTACAGAAGAATGGATAAAAGTTAATAATCAAAATTAGTGGGGTGCAAATGTACAGGCATCCCCATCCTGTGAATCTGTTCTGCTAAGTCAACTGTTTTAGCTTCCTGTGTAAACAAAAAAAATATATATTCCCTCCTTCCATCTTCCAAAAATTGAGGTAACATAAGTCCGGGCCCAGAATCATTTTTAAGTCTTTCTGAAGTGGAGAAGTCAGACCGTACGTTAACATAGTCAACCGTTTGGCAGTTGAGAAGTCAAAGACATAAAAGTAAACTTTGGAGCTGGATCCTACTAAGTTCAACAACACCTGAGGCTGAGGCCATGCATGGTCTAATGTTCTTGTTGGCTTTCTTATGTGTAGCAGTTTTCGCTAGCCCAGCTAGAATGAAGAAGCATAACCGACCAATTAGTTGCACACAAGAATAGCTAGCTCTAGTTCGCATAAATCAAGTTGACCATTTAACTGGGAGCTAGCTAGCAAGTGTTTAGTACCACCTCTATACTCGATTTGTGAAGAACCTTAAGGGCAGATGCGACACAGATAATCACGCTGAAAAGGAAGGGTAGGTCAATCTAAGAAATCGTAACCTCAGTTGGAAAGTTTGGTTAATAAGCATCTAAGTCTGACAAAAGTCCAACGCCGACCAATTCCAAGTACCGTCTTTCGGCTTTACAGTCTTAAATAAGATTCTTTCCTCCTAGTTTTCTGGGCACACTTGATCTCCTACACGTTTGCACCACTATGGCTCCACTGCCGATCGCCGTGTTGCCTGCTACATCTTCATCCACTGTTTCAGTGCTCTCAGGTCAGTTTGCCTGGACTTGCATAAGCACCTAGTAGTACTCATTTATCGTTCTTATGTAACTGTTCTCTGCTGAGTTTTCGGAAATGGAGATTCAGGTATTTCTTATAAAGTTTTAACTTTCAAGGGGTGATCAATCCATGGCTACGGTTTATAGTTAGACTGCTAAATCTTTCGATTAAGTTTACTCCGTTGAATTTTCAATCACTGAGCAGCAAGAACACATGGTAGAATCTATATCATCGAATTGTTCTGTCTTCCAACTGACTCGCGAGTACAAAACTTGCTATATAGTTCAACTTCGGAGCAACTCCGAACAGCTAACAACCGATTGGGTAGGTCAGTGATAGATGATATTTAAAAACTTAATAAATTCTTTGAACTTTTTTATGTTGAAAAAGACATAAATCAATACTATGACCGTAGAATATATGACTGTTTAAGTTAACAGATGAAACAGAAGTTGCTGCACTAACTACAGTGCTAACTGTTGCAGCAATTATATATGTGAGTAAAAAGAAACGTGTAAAATGGGTAGGTAGATAGGAGGGTGATGATAGTACTTACTGGTGAAGAGGCGTTGTGAGTTAGCTCTAGAATGGGTTTTCCCATATAATTGGATGCAAACATGTGTGGTATATGTAGGTGTGGTATGAGGTGTGGTTAGGAGGGGACCAACGTTGCATGAGTTTCACCGATGAGTCAAGATTTATGGCGTGATCTTTACCTAATTAATTACATCTTCCCTTTCAGACAATTGTGGTAAGCTTTCGGTTTTAAGTAAATTAAAGCTTGTTCCAGTTAACTAAAACTGCATTAATGCACGAGAACTCTTACTAGATTAGGTTTTCTAATTTATTATATCTAATCAGGAAAGTTTTAGTAGGTACCGTTTATGCAATGGAGGGTGGTACCAACAACTTGAACTTAGAGTTGACATGATCCCCCAAGAAATAGAAGAATCCTCACCAACTACTTAAAAATTCATTTGGCAATATCATCCACCTACCCACTTCTCACTATCATCTTGTCACCTACTACACATTATTTCTAATCTCTCAACTACGTAGCTCACACCATAAAGTGCTTTTTAACATGTTTTGCTGCAAACTTTTTTGCTAGACGAAACCACCAGAGCTTGCCTGAAGTTTGCAATCATTTTGGTGGAATTCAGACTAAAACACCTACAGATTCTCTAATATATGATCAGTAGCGTTCTCCATGTATCTCCATTCTAAAACAAAAAAAAAAGTTAAAAATATATGTCAAAAGACATGGGGCGGCGGGAGTCTCAGTCAAGTCTCATAAGAATTTTCTTAGGACTTCCTCACCCACATAATTAATTGCACAATTTCGACTGGACCAGATTGAGTTTGAGGTTCTAGAAATTAGCCTAGTAGGACAAAAGGAACTCCAAGCTCACAAACTTGGAGGCCCCGAGGTGTCACATATGGCATGATCCTGTTTTTCACATTTAAGCAATAAAAATATTTATATAATTTTCTTTCTTGTATTGATTTTCTCAACCCTAGTAATTAATTTGAAAAGGTTTACTTTATAATCTTTCATTTATGTTTTTATGGTACATCAAGGCTTTTATTTTTGAAGTACTCTATAAAATTATCTTTATTTCTTAATTAATTGCTTTTTTTATCAATAATCATTTTAGTTAAAATAACTGGGCGGAACACTCTGGGATGCAATAACTCAAATTTACAACTAGGAAGTCAAACGGAAACCTACGAAGCCTCCTCAGTACGAACTTTTTGTCTGCCACAAATTGTCTAGATGGTTCTTGGAACTTACGCCTGAAGACCAAACTAGCACATTGCATTTCACCAATTCGTAACCACACTCCTATATATGACCCTCGCTTCCACCTAGTAGTAGCACATTGCATCCGCAGTCGGCTACTTAACTTTCTCCAAATTATCAGCCATTGTGTGCATTGCTAGCTTGGACTTCATTCACCGGTCAGTGATGGTATCAAGCATGTATAGTTTGATTGTCCTTTTCATATTTTAGTTGGCACAAGATCGTCCGTTACTCAGAAAAAAGATTATGCACAGCACGGATAAGTTTGGAGATGCAGAGAGTACGTAATGGTTCTTGCCTACATGTAGTGCTTTTTTGTTCATTGATAGGGTAACCATCCTCTTAAATTCCGAAAACCTACTCGACACGAGAAATTGAATCGATAACTTCTTAATCTTCAGAAGGAATTGCAGCTATACTAGTCTACATCAACTTCTATATATGGAGTGGGTGACCACCATATGTTTTCTCTCTTCCCGTGTTGTAATGAGAAATTAGAGGGTACGGACTAACCTGTTTTGACAAACTTCCTCTTCCGGATAGTCAGAATGACTGCTAAAAACAGAAAGGCATTTATTTGATCATAGACGTTCTTTGGAAATGGTACTACTACTACCTAGTTGTACATGTAGAAAAGAAAATGAAGAAAACAGAATTTAAATAAAAAGTGAAGAGAATCTACTAAAACTAGGTGTCTCCATGCATCTTCGAACCTCGGAATTGCAGTAATCTACGTACGTACAACGCCATGCTTTCGGGTTTGATCGAGTTTGTCGTCTTAATACTTGGGAAAATTGTTGGTAGACATCCTTAGTATTAGAAACATTGGATAGATTGAATGTCAACTAATGAGAAGATAATTTTTATATAATTAAATGTTTACCTAAAATAATGTGACAATTGATCATGTAAGGGAAAATGTCCGTCAATAATAATGTGAATTAGAAAAGTTTACGTCAAGTGAATTTCATTTAGTAATTACCTTCTCATCAGGATGTTGTACTAAAGCTCGATTCACATGTGCAGATATATAATCAAAATAAAAGCTTAGCTTCAGAAAATCAAAGCTTCTTCCAAAGATATAACACCTTCATGGTACTTAACTAAATAGAGGTAAGACTTTTTCTACCATATTTTGGGTTGCTACCAAAAGCTTCAGTAGGAATGCTAGTATTTCTGTTATTATTTCAAAAGAGTATTTTCTCTTTCGATAATCTGCCTTTAAATATTATTGCAGCTGAGTAATGATCACAAGCAAGGCAACGGTTGAGATCAATTTATGTTGTGAAAATGATATAATTGCCTATTCCTTTTAGGGATTAATTTAAGCATTAATCTATAGATGATTGAACTTGAAAATTCCCTTTTAACTATGAGCAACACAAATACTTCTTTAGAAATAGCTTTTTTATTAATTAAGAGTAAAGTTGCATAATATTAAACTTCTTCGTTCGAGTATCAACAAATTTTGTACTGGATTATCGTTGTTGTCAAACGACACAAATACTTCTAATTCTTGTTTGCTTATCATGGCACATGGAGGAGCACTTAGATAAGCAAGTTAATTTATCGAACACTATTATGTATTAATGTGATAGAGATTTGATAGGATTAATTCAGATGACTGGAGTTTGTTCATGTATAGATAAGCAAGTATATCGAACACTATTATGGAGTAATGTGATAAAGAAAAGTTAGGATTAATTCAGATGACTGAAATTCGTTCATGTATAAGGCATATGCCGATCATGTATTTGATTGCCTTATCTAAATAAATCGATTATGACTATTAAATTCTTTTTCTGACTACGATTGGCAGCATTACAGCGTGAGATATCACTATCTATGGCAGAACTATATCCATTGTCCAGCACTATGCATCAAATTATGTTCTAACTGCTGAAACTGGTCACACTTGCTTGAGTAGCCGATCTATTGATTCTAGTGAGTGGTTAATTCTTTAGAAACTAGTGCTACGTACTAAGAGAATCTCTCTATATTCTAAGAGAATCTCTCTATATTCTAATAAATTACAACAAAAAATGACCTCAATAACATAGTTGTGGTGACTCTTGCAATACTTATCGAAGATTATTCGACAATATCATCTACACCCATGTGTAAAACCTTGTTTTGAGCCCATGAAGCATCCTCTATTTCAAAATTTTGGTCTAATTTGGACACATTTTAGGCAAATATCCCTCCAAAACTCAAGAGGGAGATGAACCTTGTTTTAAAATGTTAAAGGGATCCAATCACTTGGACCTATGTATTGGTGTATAAATATCTTGATTTAATTAAAATGTCAATAGAACACAAAAGCCAGTGTAAATATGGGTCAATGTCGGTGTGCATGTTTGTGTTAGAGGTAGTCGTAATTTCTTTAATTAGGTCTTCTTATACATTGTATATAAGGATACAACAAAATAAAATATGCAGTCCACATATATCCAGTTCATGCATGAAGAGGCGTCTTCTAATTAAACAGACATCATGCCTCCTAGGTTTCCCAAAGCAAGAATGTTATATACGTATAACAATTGAGAAACAAACATCCATAAAAACACACTATAACACAAACGTTCTAGCACTAAATTTAGCTTGCCAAATCTGATGCTCCTTATGCCACTTACGTGCAGGATCAAGCGGGATGATTAGTTAAAGCACCATCAACATCACCTATGGTTGCCATTGAAGACATGATATCAGCATCCCAATTAGTGCCCATAGGTTGAATTGATTGCATAATCATACTGGTTTGCTGCTGCTGTTGGTTCCCAAAAAAGTTTTCATTGACCAGAGAATCCAGAAAAGAAGAGAATGTATCATCATTTCCACTCCCTAAGCAAGCTTCATCATTGCTAGGTCCATGGCATCCTTGTAACCCCATGAAAAGTCCATCACAGTTTGACCAATTCTCCTGACTATTATGAACAACCTGATTCTGATGGTCGTTTGAAGCCATCATGAAATTTTCACTGACTTTGGTGGCTATAACCCTATAAGTTTTGCTAGGTTCTTCAGACTGAGAAGTAGGGTTTGAGGTTTGATTAGGATCATGAGCAACCTGAGTGCAACTACTATTAAGGTTCAAAGGTTTGTGAGTCCTTGGATCTATTCCTTGACTAATGAGCTTCTTACTGAGATGGGTATTCCAGTAGTTCTTGATCTCATTGTCTGTGCGCCCTGGAATCCTTCCAGCTATCAGAGACCACCTGTAAATGAGTATATATATACATGTAACTCTTATGACTTCGATCCCAATAAGGAAACAAACCCCTGAAATAGATTATGTTATTAGACAATTATCAATTACAGGTGTACTTTCTTTCTTGTAAACTGAAGTTCAAATCCCATATCCGTAAGTATAAATTCCATCCTACTCTATCTATATCTAAGAGAGGAACGCAAGAAAGAAAGCCAAGAACCAGAAACTCTCGACACTCAACAAAGCCCTAAAAAGCTTGCTTTGAAACTTCAAATTAATTGGAAGTTCCTAATACATGATCAAGAATCCCACGATTACATGAAGCGTACGTGGGTTGCGCATCCGAATAAAGAAAGAACCCTAAAGTTCTGCGGTGAACCGAATTAGACTTGATCCCCCAAAACAACTTCATAATTATATTTGAACTTAGCATAGTGAAAGCAATATAAAGAGAAAACAGTCCTGCATCGACGAATCGATCTTAATTAGACCCTTAATCCTTCACCTAAATAATGGTCAGAAACCTTTACTTGTCATGAGCAAATAATAATTAATGTCCCACCTGTTACCAAGCAACCTATGAAGCCTAAGAATGAGATCTTCCTCATCAGGATCAATACGCCCTCTCTTAACACAAGGTCTGAGATAGTTCACCCATCGAAGGCGACAGCTCTTACCGCAGCGGAGCAGCCCTGCCCTCTTTGGCACAGTACGCCACCGTCCCTCGCCTTCCTTCTTGATGAAGTTAGCAAGAAGCTCATCCTCCTCCCGCGTCCATGGCCCTCTCTTTATCCCAACTTTGCTACAGCATGGTGTAGTAGTACTTGTCTTGGTTGGTGCTGGGTTCTTCATAGATTCTTCTTCCTCTACTGAATTGTTAACTGATTGTATTCCTTTTGCTTTTCTGAGGAAATGAACGTAATATTTTACATATATGTGAAATTAGGTCTGATGGAGATGGAAGAGAGAGGTTGTCCTTATATGAAGATGAAAGAAGAGACGTAAAGTCGAAGAGAGGGACAAAGTTGGAAATACGGGGACAGACCATAGACACTGTGCGTGTGCGGAGAGGGTATCATGTATGTTGGAAGCTTTTCGTTGTGTGCCCAATAAATTTGGAGCATATCTTTAGTTAAGTTTTACTCTTCTTCATTCGTTTACTTGTTGAAATTAAATTTTAGTAGATGTTGACACAGATGAATTTTTGAAATATTCATGTTTTTAACGTCTTCACCCTACAATACTTTGCGGTGTAATTTAGGGTATGTTTGGGAGTTTAGGATGGAATGAAATGGAATGGTAATTAATAGAACGGAGTGGAATGGAGTGGAATGAAATGGAATGAAATAGGTCACTCCATTGTTTAGAAGTTTAAATAAAATAATAGAGGTTTGAAAGGCAAGTCAAGCCATTCCATCATTGACCCCCCAATTTGAAGGGTCACAAAATATTAGATTTTGGATGGCAAAGGATGGCTTCCAAAGCCATTAATTGTCATTCCATCATATTTCAAAATAGACTCTCAAACAATAGCCCGAGTCATTTGGGTCATTCCATTCCATTCTCTTCCATCCCTCTACCTACATCCAAACATACCCTTAGTGTATAACACCTTGTAAAAGAATAGTGTTTATTTTATTTCCACTAAATTTTAAAACTTAATGATCAAAACTAGCACCCAGTGATTTGAAAACTGAATCAGAAGTTAAACCAGTAAAACAAGAGGTTTAAGGTTTAAAAGGTTCAACCGATATTATACCATTATAAAACTTACTAAAGATTAAATAAAATTAAAGATCTTAAAATATAATTGAAACGAATTGTATTAATTACTTATTGAAGAATTTAAAGTCTAATTAAAAAATATTAAATAAAATTTTATTTATTTATTTATTTTAGTTTATTAGAATTTATTAATTTACAAAAATTGATTGATTGATTAATACATTGATCAGTTTTTAACAACAAAAGTGATTAAAATAGATTGAATCGAAAGTGAAAAATCGATTAAAAAATTGAAAGATTCAAAACTTTTGTAATTGAAATAACGAAACTGGTTAGATTTTTAAATCAAAAAATTTTAAGCATCACACAAATATTTTGTTCTACACTTACAAAATAAAGATGTTTTTAGTTGATTGAAGTATTATGAATTTAATATTTTTATCAATAATATGAATCACGTATATATTACTTAACATCATGAAACCCATGTTTAAAAACAATATTAAAAAATTGATTCTATTTTAATATATAATTAAAATTAATAAATATTATTTGATTTATTAATTAATTTTAATAATGTTAGTTTAAGTATCTTAGTTACTTAATCATAATATTGGAACCTTCAATAACAAGAGAGCAATACTGCCTCTCTCTTTCATTTCTTTTTGGAACTTTGAGCTTTCTTCTTTGTCTTCTTCAATTGAAAAAACAAACGGAATGACTTCTTCATAATAATATTTCTTAAGTCTAGATTGACGAATGGCGAAAATCAAGAGATTTTTGGTGGAGCCTTTTTCTTATCCTTTTCATCTCTATCGAAATTATTTCCTTTGATGGAAAGGAGATTTGTCCATATCACATTTTGGGGTTTTCGTTTGTTTCAAATTTATCTGCTGGGTGTTGTTAATTTTAATTATAGGTTAAAATACAATTAAATTTTTTTAAAAAAATATACATTATTTTTAAATATGGGTCGATAGAATAAAACTCACATTGTTAATTAAAAAATTAAATTAATGACACATCGGTATTAATTTAATACATAACAGAGAAAAATTTAACGTTATTTAAATTTTTTCAATTTATAATTCATTTTGAAAATTTTACAAATATTAAGGTTTATTTTTTTATTTTAAAAATATTAAGGTTCAACTTTTACTTTAATAAAAATCTTAATATCAAAAATATACTTTAAATCTAATAAATCACACAACTCAACTTTTTATAATGTACCAATCTATTATTGTACTATTTCAAGGTATTCCTTTATTATAAGTTGCTTGTACTCACTAAATGTTAAGAAATAAATATATTTTAAAAACTATTACCTTATAACAACCTTCAAATTTAAAATATAGCATTGAGAGTTTTCTTACACATAACCTAATAAAAAATAAAAATATTTAACTCATTAAAGAAAATTTGATTGGTCTTTTGTAATATCTTATTACAAATTTGAAAACTTTTATATGGATTAAAAAGTCCCCATCTTGTCAAATCAAACTCACTTCGTTTTATCTATCCACTTCTCCGTCTGGATAATGAGCTTTACGAAATGGAGAAATATGTTTTGTTTAATTTGGTTGATGATGAGTCTTGACTTGATGTCACTGCCGACTGTCGGTTTAACTACTGGCATCTGGTCATTATCGTTGCTCTCTAATTTTTCTTTTTTTATTTTTAATTTTATTTATCATTTAAAAAACAGCATCATTAAAATCCCGTACGTTTCCAAATCTACAAAAATCCTTATTTGAAATTGTTATTGTTGGTGTTGCTTGCCATCTGCAGTAGTTTCTTTGCTGCTTACAGGACTCTGCTCTGCTTTTTCGCTGTCTAGTTTGACTTTTGTCCGCACCAACTTGAAATCTTGTACGCTGAATACAATATATATATGATCAGCATATTATTATTAATATTAGGGGTCGTTTGGTTCCACTTCTGTTTTTCTGTTGTTGTTTTTGGTTTCTGTTTTCTGTTTTTGGTTTCTGTTTTTTCCTTAAAAAAACGAAAACCTGTTTGGTTGAGATTTGTAATATAAAAACTGAAAACAAAAACCTGTTTGGTT
>JAOTIZ010000002.1:10345247-10362414 GCA_027123425.1 Erythroxylum panamense | reverse complement strand
ACCTCACCGGAAAACTGACTTGAGCGTCGGAGGGGCCAATCGGGACATAACCCCCGACGTGCCTTCACTGTTTTGCATGTATATTCACGTCATATTCACCGCAGAAGGAGGAAGACGATGGACTTCAGTGGAAACGCACCGTTCAGCCATAACCAGGCAGAACCACTACGTTATATATTTACACACTTAATAGAAATTTTCTCTAAGATTTATATATTTATTGAGATATTTTTTTAAATATACACTCATATCCATACTAAGTCTGTAAGTGGAAACTTTCCTAAATGTGTTTTTTTTTCATGTGCAGAGAAGAAATCCTTTCTTTACAACTTGTTTCATAAAATCCCTTATTTAAAAATTCAAATTATCTTTAGTGGTTGCACAGGCGGCTGTTCGGCGCACGTGGTATTTGTTGGTGCCAACTCCACGCATCTCTATATTTTACCAACTGACTTTTTTTCTTAGTTATGGAATCCAGGAAAATAAAAACACGTGGTATTTCAATAAATGCGCACATTTTACTGTGGATATGCTCTTCAAGAGCGATTTAAACTTTCATCAAATAAAATATTGCATTACTTCTCGTTAAATTAATTTTGTAAGCCTAGTTAAACTAATACAGAATTTAAAATAATTTTTATTTTTAAATCTAATACTTACATAAATAATTAGTTAGATATTAGCCAACTTAACATTATATAGCCTTAATTTGAAAGCTTAAAAGAAATATACAGTGAGGCAATACTTCTTTTCTTTTTTTAAATTACATTTTGTATGTGAAAACATAAGAACAAAACATTACCATCTCTTTATCCATTAATGATGTGATTTTTGTATTGTAGCAATTGGTATCAACAAATAATGATAGAAAATCTCTTACTTCTATACCTCCCAATATTGAAAGTTTTGCTTAATATTGGCCAATACCAGCCGATATTTAAAATACCAATCAAATATCAGTCAGTATTGTGAATTTTGACTACTCTAGGAACTAAATTGTAAAAAAAAATTGTCCTCCCATCTCTCACTCTCACTATCGATTTCCTCACCAAAAATGTTTCTCTCCCCCTCTCAACATTCTTGTTCATCGTTCCTCATTTCTTACTGTCGCAGCCGTCCTTCAGCTACCACCACGACGCTCTAGTCTCCCCCCACCATGTCTACTGGTTACTGCTCTACCCCACACTCCCTAACTGCTGGTCTGCCTCTACACCGAGCCTCCTCCGCTGGCCCTGCTCAGCTGCTCTCCTCCACCAGTCTACCATCGCTATTGCTGTTTGGTGAAAGTGAATTCAAAATTTTCAAATTTAGTTTTTGACTCGACCTAATCCACCGAACCAAATTGCAATTGTGATTTTTTGATCTGTTTTCAATTGCTTTTTTCTGATCCTGAATTGCATTTAAAGGGTGTTTTGATTGTATTGTGTAAGATTGAATTTGTGAATGGTTTGAAAGTTAGAAATTGTTAAAATTGTGAATGGTTGTGTTGAAATTGTTGGAATTATGAATGGTTGTGTTCAATGTGTTGTGTTGGGATTATTAGAATTGTTGGAGTTGAGATTTGAGAAATTTGAGTTTTAATTTTGAAAGTTATAAATATTTGATGATGGTTATATCCAACAACAATGTAAGTAATTTCTTAATCTAATAAAATGAAATGCAAAACATTTCTTCACATAATGACGTTAATCAATTAATGTGATGAAATTGGTAAAAAAAATAACCAAATTAGTTCTTAGATATGTAATTAAAGGTGAAAAATAATTTGTTTCTTGTAAATATTGTATTGATTCACAAGTCACAACCTACTATTTCCACTACGCTAAGATTTGTGAACTTACATTAGAAGTTAGTCAATGTCCTAATATAATGTATTTAGACTATGTTGTATAAACATCATTTAATTTACATTGCTACAGTTGAATCAATTTAAAAGATGAAACCTTATTTATATCAATATACATCAAAGTCACACCTTAAGGTCAATGTCCCGATGTTTCTTTTGATTTGTTTAATTATTTTGGTCTATTTTTATATCCAATGATCATATTTAATTTTTTAACATATCAAATAATAGTTTACATGATATTTTCATAACATAGTTTAGGATTCCTAAAAATTTTTGAAATCGTTTTATGTTTATAAATTGAACAAGAAATTTCGTGTTCAATTTGAAAGTTCTTTTTCATAATTGTTAATATAGCTTGTTGAATAAGGTGTCCTAAAAATCTATTTCTTTTATGGACAAAAGTTTAATTGTGATTTTGTATACTATTAGATCATTGTTTTTTATAATGTAAATGAATACCTTAATATGTTAAAGATGTTGTTTTGTCAAACATGAAAAAACCAAAATACCATCTATATAAACTAATGTCATATTTAAGTCATATATAATGAAGAAAAATAATTCTTTATTTATTAAGTTCAATTCACTTCATGAATTTAATTTTTTATATTTGTCTTGAAACATATTCAAGTTGATGACTATTAAGGGTATTGTGTTATTATGTACACTGAATACTTGAATTGCTAATTTTTGACTTATGCTGAATTGTGTTGGTTGAAATTAAATTGTGTATGATGTAATCATATAAAATAATTTATAAGATGGACATGTGTACTGTGTAATTGTGTATATTTAATACTTGAATTGTTAATTTTTGACTTATTAGTGAATTGAGTTGGATGAAATTGAATCGTGTTTGATGTAATCATACAAAATGAGTTATATTATATAAGATAGACAAGCATATTGTGTAATTTTGTATGTTGACTACTTGAATTGTTAGGTTTTAACTTACTGGTGAATCGTGTTATATGAAATTGAATTATGTATGATGTAATCATACAAAACGAGTTATATTATAAACGATGGATATGCGTATTGTGTATTTGTATATGTTGAATACTTGAATTGTTGCTTTTTCTCTTATTGGTTAGTTATATTAGATAAAATTAAATTGTGAATGATGTAATCATATAAAATGAGTTATATTATATAAGATGGACATGCATATTGTATAATCATGTTAGTTTGGACTTTTGAGTTAAACAATAGATATTTTGTGATAATAGTTGATAATGAAATTATGTTTTTTTTTATTTTGATATATATGTCTTCATTTATTTTTATAGATAAATGAAAAGAAGTTTAAATACTCTTGATCATTTAACCATTTCAAGAAGATACAATAATCCAGCTTGTACTTATGCTCATTAGTCCTCGGTATAAAAACTCGTACTATTTACTTATTTTGTAACAAGCATTTGAAAGATGAAGGAATCACTCAATTAAAAAAGCATTTAATTGGGGTTAAAGAAGATGTGAAAACCTGTAAAAAGTAAGTCATGATGTAAAGTGATAAATGAAAGCTTTACTTGAATAATATCAACACAAGAAAGATAGAAGGGAGAGATTGAATTATGAAATTGGACGTGGAAGATCGTTTGCTGGTGTTCATAATGATAGTGAAAATGTTGAAGATGGGAGTGGTAATGATAATGTTCTTTCCTAGCAAGAAGTGAATGTTGCATTTGGACTTGATATTGGAAAAATAAGAATGCAGATGTTGAATCTTTTTACACCATGAACAACTCTTAGAGCTCAGTCTTCAATTCGTAATGTCATGCAATCAAAAGAAGGGGCTCACAATGCAGATATGATGGCTGGATGGTGGTATAATACAGGTACAACATTCAGTGTTTCCTAATCTTACTATTATCAGCTTATGAAAAATGTTATAGCCTCTTACGGTTCGGGATACAAAGCTCCTTCTATTGATGACTATAAAGGTAAACTTTTGAGTTGCTTAGTTTATGAAATTAAAAGTTATTTGGAAAAAAGAAGAATTGATTGGGCTACTTATCGGTGTTCAATCATGAGTGATGATTGGACAAAGAGGAAACATGAGTATGTAATTAAATTTTTGGTTTGTTATGTAAAGACCTTAGTGTTTTTTTAAGTCTATTGATGCATTGGGTCTTATTAAGAATACTTGTACTTTATTTGACATATTCGATAAAGTTGTGAATAAAGTAAGACCATAAAATATTGTTTAGTTTATTACTAACAATGATTTTGATTATAAAGCGGTAGGATGAAAGTTAAAAAACAAGTATAATTCTTTTTTAGACTTATTGTGCTGTACATTACATTGTCTTAATGTTGAAAAATATAAGGAATGCTAGGTGTTTTCTTATTATTGATGAAATAGTACAAAAAGCCAAAAAAGAAACCCAGTTCATCTATAATCGTGCGTGACTCTTGAATTTAATGAGAAAGGATTTTACAAAAGGTAGGAATTTGTGTTGTCCTGCTATTAAAAGATTTGCAATGAATTTCTTATTACTTTATTATTTTATTATGATAAAGAAAGAGTTGAAATAGATATTTACAAGTAATAAGTGAGTTGTATCTCAGCAAACTATGCCTAATGCTGGATTAGAAGTTTCTAGAATTATACTTGAAGATATGAATTTTGGTCTTAATGTCAATTTGTCGTATGAGTTTATGGGCCTTTAATGAGAGTATTTTGTTTGGCTGATAGTAATGAGCAAGCAACAATGAGTTATTTTTATGATTCCATAAAGAAGGTGAAAAAAGTAATCAAGGTTAATTTTAAAAATATAACTTCTTTGTACACACCTTATCTTTTAATCATCAATTAGAGATGAGAAAGGCAATTTCACTCTCCGCTGTTTGTAGCTGAGCATTTCTTAATCCTATCATTTATTTTAGACTAAAATTTACAAAAAAAAACTGAAGATAATAGGGTAATGATATTAACTATTATAATAATTGTTTCCTATGAGATGATGCAAGATTTTCTAAGCTCATAAATGTAGATTTATAAAGATGCTTTTGGTGATTTTGGGATGCCAATTGCTATTTGTCAAAGAGACTAAAGTAATTGAGGTATTTTTTTTTCATTTTTGTTACTTGTTGAAAATTAATTAGCACTTTATTTTATTTATAATGCTATTTTTATCATCTTAAGACTTATAATTACTTGATGAGACCAATTCGAAAATGGTATTATAGAATTACAAAAGTTTGCAATTCAAATTATAAGTTAACGTGTGAGTGCAACAAAGCGTGAAAATAATTGAATCACATTTGAATTCATCAATTCCAAGAAAAGGAATAGATTAGAGTACAAGAGATTGAATAACTTAGTATTCGTTCGTTACAATTTAAAGCTTCGAAAAATATATGTTATTATTATTATTAATTTAGATGTAATTTCCTATAAATTTTTAATATTTAAATTTTATTATCAATAGGACTCTTAATAAAACAAGTGGTTTAGTAGATCCAATCTGTATGGATAATATCAATCTTTTGGCAGATTGAGTTTCTGAGGAACCGAATTTGGTAGATATGAGTGACTTGGAAGATAATCTTCGATAGAAAATCATTGACATTTCATTTGGTGGAATGAATTTGAATGATGATAATGATGAAACTCCTCTAAATGATGAGGAATTTGTATCAAATGATAATTGAGGTCAGTACAGTTATAGCAAGTATCCTCCTATGGATAATTAAATGAAGTTTCAGGTTTTTGTTTCTCATTTTCTTTTAATTTTACTTATATTTAATGTATATATTAAATTTTATATGTGTAATGTAATTGTAAATGCTTTTATTTTAGGTTTCAATTCTACTTAATTGTTTCATCATCACGAACTCTTGTTATAAATTGTAATAATTAGAGAATTAATGATACTAATTATTATTATTATTTGATGTAATTATTATTTATTATATGATAAAATTGTAATATTTTAAATACTTTGTATTGTTTTTAATTTTTATTTATAAGATGATTATCTTTTTTATATTAATTGTGGTTATTATTTATATATAAAATATCTGAAAATTAATGTTAAATTGTTGTTATTTTAAAATTTTATTATTATTATTTTTTAGAGACATATTGATGTAAAATTATAAAATATACAATACAATATACTAATAAACTATTTTGTAAATTTTAAAAAATTTAGAAACAATTTCGTAAATTTAAAAATTTGTAACTCAATATTAGTTAATATCGATACAGTATTGTCTCGAGACTCAATCCAATATTAAAATCGGTACGATATTATAAATTGTTGATGTTCTTCTTATGTTTCCAGTCTTCGAGTGCACAGAGGCGTGATCTAATCAATTAGGATTTTCTGACACGCGAATGTTAGGATCTTTTCCAAGTTTATGGAATATTGAAGATTGATTGTGAATTGTCTCAATCTTAGATTCCAGGTCCCCAACGCGGGACCCCACTTTCTTAAGGATCAAGACATACTTTGATTTTCTGGATAACACATTTTTCTCAATCTTTTTTTCCACTCAATTTCGTGACCCTACATTATATCCAAAGTTCTACATATAATCATCCCTCTAACTTGCTCAATCCATCGTCATCCGTACGCTAAATTCTTTTTTTCTTGATGTCTATTGAACTTTTTCTAATTTGATATTTTCTCTATTTTATTATTTATAATTTGAAAATTATCACTTATTAAACAATTATATTATTTAATTATTATAATAGATATTTTATTTAAAATGAAATTTTAAAATTGAAAATAAGTTATATATTAACGAAATATAATAAATAAATTTTGTTTAATTATTAAATAAATATTATAAAAGAATAAATAATGATTTTTAAATGTAAAAATTTTAATGAAAAAGATCAAATATTAAATGCTTTTTGGGGTTTACATTTTAATTCATTGCATGCTAATTTTAAGTGCATCGTTAAGGAGTATAGTAGGATTTTAACGGGAAATAACTTATATAAAATGTTACTGCATTACATGTGAGTATATTAGAAAAAGTCTCCCTGTTATACAGTGATAAGGTTACGTATCGAATCTCCTTAGATCCTGTGACTTAGCGATATTTCGACTGAATGTTGACAATGATGATGATGATAGTAACTTATACAAAGGTTAACCAAGATGAAAAAAAAGGATAAGATAAGAGAAGATAAAAAATTAATAGGCTTTGTAATTTAGATCACTAGTTTTGATCAATGTTTTAATAACCGGACTGAAAGTTAAACGAGTAAGACAATAAATTTAACGGTTAAAAAATTCAATTAACATTAGACGATCATAAAATTCGTAAAGGCAAAATAAAATTAAAGAATTTGAAGGATGATTAAAAGAAATTGTCTTTATCTATTGAAAAATTGAATTTTAATTGAAAAAATTGTTAAATAAACATTAATTGGTTTATTTTAGTTTATGAAAACTTATTAATTTATAAAAATTTACTGATTAATTAATAAATTGATCGTTTTTTATCAACAAGAATTATTAAAGTAAATTAAACCAAAAAATTTAAAATCAAATTAAAAAATTAGATGGTTCAAAATTTTCATGATCTATTCGATGAATTGATTTTGACCTAACTCATTTTCTTCATCATTTTTTCTTGGGTTGGTAGATAAGAAGAATAACGTTCTAATCTTTCTAACCTATTTCTCAATTATTAGGCTATTCCTCTAACAAGTTTGTTTCTTTTCTATTTTCTAAGCCGTCAAAATGAACATTTCCTGATAATATATATGTTATCTCTGGAAACTAATAAGGCTGCATGAAATGAGCTTATGTAAATATAATACTTTTATTACATTAAATTTGTCTATAAATAAATTTCCAATCCAACTCTTGGATCCAGTCCAGGGGAATGAAGATGGGAGTGATAGCTGCAGTAACACACGATAAGTGTGATCCAGGGGCTTGCAGGATTTTGCATTGCCATGGACTCATCATCGTCCCAGGTAAGCTTGATAGATAAGGCCCAAGAGCCAAACTCGGCCACACGGGAAATGTTTATTGTTTGACGTGGTTTGCATTGCTATGGACTATGGTTGTTAATTGCATTGTTATGGAGGTTTATTTAAGTGAAAATGTCCAATGATCCTATGATTTCGTTTGTTCGAACAGATTGCGAAGCTATGCGTTTTACATTATGGAACTTTTAATATCAAAGTTTTATTTGCATTTTTTTTCTTCTAATTTTAGATTATGTTTCTATTTTAATTTGATTATTTGCATATATTTTGAAGTTTTTGACTCATTATTATTTCTAAATTTGGTAATTTAAAATTTTATAATTATGTGATTATGGTAAATTTTTATAAATAGTTTTAATTTTAATATTATAAACTTTTACTATAGTTGACAAGATCTATGTAATTCTAAAATATTAAAACATTAATTAAAACTTGAATTTAGTGATTTGAGCAACAGATGTGATTAATTGAGCATCCATGATAATATTAATTTTAGATTGAGTTTATTTTTCAATTTTAAATTATCAAGTCATTAAATAATTTAGCCAAATTTCGTATTTAATGATTAATTATTTGAATTTTTGAAAATTTACTCAATAGATGTATCGAAAAAGAAAATAAGTAACTTATTAGGAAGGAACAAGCCTTTGCCTTTGCCCAAAGCATATCAAATATTTAATGTACCCAAAAAAAAGGGGACAAGCATACTAACCCAATTGCTATTAAACAAATACAGATAATCTCATTTTGGATCAACATGAACATTTAGGTCTACATAGAAGTAATTTGTTTAGATAAATAAGGAACACTGAAAGAGACAATGTTACAAACCAAATCATATTTCTGGCTACTTGAAAAT
This sequence comes from Erythroxylum panamense, assembly GCA_027123425.1. Taxonomy (NCBI): domain Eukaryota; kingdom Viridiplantae; phylum Streptophyta; class Magnoliopsida; order Malpighiales; family Erythroxylaceae; genus Erythroxylum; species Erythroxylum panamense. The sequence goes on along the minus strand of JAOTIZ010000002.1, from coordinate 10,353,741 downwards.
GAAAGAGAAGAATATCCGGAAAGGTCTTGTATGGACATCTATATGTGTTCAAATTAAGACATTTGGTCACATCATTATTACGTATGAATGAGTTTTTTTTTTGGTTGCCATGAGATATTTTAGGAGGATCTCAATTATGAGAAGATATCTTTAAGTCATCTATTCTCAGACTAATTCCCGCTCGAGTCAGGTAGGTCCCTTGCGAGAAGCAAAGCTCTGGCCTCAAGTTTTAAATGGCTGCATACATAAGGAAGGTTCAAACCCGTGACCTCATTTAAGTCAAAAGAGTCCTTTATTAACTCACCTGCGCCCTGGAGTTCGTATGAATGGGTTTTATTACAATATTTTGTTTGTCTGTGCCACTTGTCATGGACAGTTTCATTTCTGGTCTAGTTTGTTTATTTCTTGGATCTACGATTTCAGAGAATAAAATTAACATGCATCCCTAAGTTGCTTGATTAATTATAACCGATAAGTAGATAGGAGCTCTTATGGTTTTGCAACCGTAAAATATGGAGCGAACAGTGAAGTGGTTGCAGACAAACAATAACAAGAAGTGGCTCTGCTTTCCCCGTACAACTTAGGAGTGCTCTTTACATGCACGCTTAAGCATTACACTGTTATCTATGACGGACATAGACCTTCTTTAAACATAACTAAACCAAACGTTTGATGTCATGGCGAGCATAAACAAAGGAATATGCAACACCCCTTTTTTGTTTCAATTGATGTAATTACGTTGAGTTTACAAATCAAACGCAGCGTGCACGATAAGATATTCTTTTGTCTGCTCGGTGAATGACCAAGTCTGTCTCATCTTTATCCTCTTCTTGCTTTTGCACCTTAGCTCTTGTGCTCATCTAGAGAGCTAGTTTGGTGCCTCCACGTGGCAGACATCTGGGACGCGAAGACCCATTTCTCATATGTTGACCAAGTTAACAGAGAGACCAGCGATGATGACTTGGTCCCTATGGTATGGCTCCATTCATTCCTCACACACACTGTATCCTACCGTGACAAAGTAGTAGCTTAGGTTTGATCAAATCTTTGAGTCCTAGAGTCGAAAACGCGTTCGTGTAATGAATTTTGGAGTCCTGAGAGGTGACTATCAATTATTCTTTCGCTTAACAGACATGGTACATGCCAAAAACCTTGGACCTGGATGATATCAGTGTTAGCCTAATAATGGTAGATTTTAGTTCCTCGTTGATCTTCAATTTAACGGTAATGAGTATTGAAAAGAAATTTGACCAAGCAAGGGTATGTACGTATGGATGTATGTAATGGAGCAGTAGAAATTCTTTATTGTAATGCCATAAGCCTACAAGCACCATAAAACAATTCTATGTATGCCTACGGTAAGCACCAACTTGATAATAAAAAACTTGACCAAACTTTTTAAGAGAATATAAATAAATCTATTTATATATGTTCATCTGAAAATCAAAACACTTGTAGACAAGCTTTCCATTTCCTCCTCTTGTAAACCACTACCAGTCTTGGTTTCTTCATTTCTGCATTGGCTAAAAAATAGTTCAATGGAAATTCAGTTCCAGCAGCAAGACCAGACTCAGAAAGCAAATATTCCAATTCGCAAAACAAGTAAATTCAAGGGAAGAAACAGTCCTAACAACAATAAGAAGTTTGTTGGTGTTAGGCAAAGGCCTTCCGGGAGATGGGTAGCTGAGATCAAGGACACAACGCAGAAGATAAGGATGTGGCTAGGCACCTTTGAGACTGCTGAAGAAGCTGCAAGAGCTTATGATGAAGCCGCTTACCTTCTTCGAGGATCCAATACTCGTACCAACTTCATCACTCATGTGTCCATGGATTCTCCCCTTGCTTCTCGTATTAGGAACCTCCTCAACAACAAGAAAGGAGGTAAACAAGAACAAAGTCTCCGAGAGAGTGTTGAAGTTTCTACCCCACCAGGAAGTTCCATTACTAATAAGACCAGCAGTGACACTAGTAGTAGTACAAGTAGTTGTGGCTCAAGTGACAGAAATTCCCCTATTGAGACAATTTCTGATAGTCAACTGTTTGATGATGCATATAAACCAGACATGAGCAGCTGCTCAGAGGAACTTGAGTTGGGAATTTCTCAGCCTAATCTTTCATGGAGGGGTTTTGGTCCTGGATTCGATCAATTTTCTTTTGCTCAAGAAGTTCTTGACCTCCCAACGACCATAACTGTGCCAGAGGCATGTGACCTGCAGTTTTCAGAATTTGACAGGATGAAAGTGGAGAGACAGATTTCAGCATCACTATATGCAATGAATGGGGTTCAAGAGTACATGGACGCTTTCCATGATCCTACTGAAGCTCTTCTCTGGGATCTTCCCCCAATATGTTAACAATTCTCCAGGTGTTCTTGATCCTAATGATCAAAACACATCTCCTTTTTCTGTTCTCAGCCACCATTTTAGTTTAGAATTGTATCCAAATTAAGTTTCGTGATCACTTTCCTAAAATTGCTCTGCTGTTTTTAGAAATGTGAGACTCTTTTACTGAGGCTTAATTAATCCCTGATGAACACACCAGTCTTAAAAAATATAATAAGACATCATTGTTTAGCCTTCTCCATGTTTAAAACTCTTCTTCAATACTGTAGTGCTGATGCCAACGATTCGTAAGCATTGAAGAGCATGCTGTACCTTCTCAGTTTCAAGTGGGGAACCTTTAAAATGACTTCTCAACTAATACCAGAATCACTTATTATTTTAGGTCTAATGATTGAGATCTGCAATTATCTCATATCCTAATTGTTACAGTTGAAAAGTTGTGCCATTTCAGGGGAAAAAAAAGTTACAAACTTCAACTTTCGGACTTGCTATAAATTGTCACATGGAAGAAACTTGGGGTCCATCTTCTGACAGCCTTTTTTAGGATCAAAGTCATGCATCTTTCCAATCAAGCTAAATGTAACCATAATTTCCATAAGAGAAGTCTGGTATTTTTTAAGCCGAGTCTGAACTGTTTATATCGTAGTTCCTGGAAAGCAGTATAAACACTAGAGTAACTTTCAAGGCTAAACCCTTATTAAGATGGTCCAGAGTCAACAGGAACTGAATTTACGCCGTTGTTTGAGGATGAATGAAGCATGAATAATAACTAGGTATCCATTCTTCATTCTCTGGACCATCTGGCACAAGCAATATTCCCAATCACTCATCTTGGTAAACGTTTTGATAACAATTAGACAAGATAATCATCAGAGAATTAGATTATAGAACAGGTACCACAAGAAAGGACAAATTTCCACTTTCCCAGTAGATTCCAACAGCAAGAAAGAATATCTCCTACCACGCTGCTCTAGCGTTGACCCATAAACAGGAAATCTAGCAACCTGGAACTGTTCTTCCAAGGATAATGGAGGAATTTCACTAAAGATTATCGTTGCAATATATCCATAACAAAGAAAGAATTCATTTTGTCTATCTAATAGCTCAGATGTATACACAAAAATCATACTCCAACCAGCAATACAGAGATTGTATGATCTTCACATAATAGCAGAATCTTTGCTCTGACAGGGAACTAGAAATTCCAAAAGGAAAAAGACGACACATAACTTTTTCTAGGTACTAATCAGGCTATGTCATCAGCCGCCTCAAAAACTATTTTCGCAAAGTTCAACCAATCTATATCTCAAATTTCAAAACAAGTTCTGGAACCTCTACACTGATTACAGTGTTTGGTCAGTTTTAAGTCAAGTGGCTCTTAATTTAGCTTAAGATAAACATTGACAGCAATGTGATGACTTCACAAGTTTGAAACAGTGAATAAATTATGAGTAAACAATATTGTTGGAAGTCTTTGAACACAGACCAAGTAGCTTCAGAAATCAAGGGCTTAATTATGCTGTTGAATTGAAGAAGGCAAGTCTGACACTTAACGATATTTGATAGGAAGGCATAACGAATTTTAGGAGTCAAATGACTAGATGCCTTGAGAGACTGGCGTTTTCAGTTGGCAATGGGGTACTGCTGCAGTTCTCCACCATTTCCACACAAAGACAATATGTCCAACTAGTACAATAATGTTTATTCAAATGAAGAGAAACTGATTTTATTGGCATACAGCATATAAGATACAGAGATTGAATCATGACTCATCTTAGAAACTTTACTTGGAACAACAATCATCAACTAAAAAGTTGCAACAGTATGAAGGACAATTCATGGACTGAGGACATGGATGGTAAGCAATACTCACACCATTATACAACCTACACAACAAATAGGCAATAGATAGAAGTACCGGCATTGATGGCCCAGTAAATAGTATTCAGAAATCTTCCCCTTCTTCTTCCTCAACACCTTCTGCACCAACTTCTTCATAGTCCTTCTCAAGAGCAGCAAGATCTTCACGGGCTTCTGAGAACTCACCTTCCTCCATGCCTTCACCTACATACCAGTGTACAAATGCTCGCTTGGAATACATGAGATCAAATTTGTGATCAATTCTGGAGAAAACCTCAGCTACAGCTGTGTTGTTGCTTATCATACAAACTGCACGCTGCACCTTAGCTAGATCACCTCCTGGTACTACTGTTGGTGGCTGATAGTTGATACCACATTTGAAACCTGTTGGGCACCTGAACATACACACATGAACATATATTTTTCTTCAATGTAAGAAATGACAAAGAAGACAATTAATCATAGGCATAAATTTGTTAGATCAGAACGCATTTTCCAGTGATATTATATAAAAAGCATATTTTGCTGGAACGTGAAACCATTTTATTCCATCTGTAATAGAATTTGCTTGTTAGTGACTATACCACAGGATATTGGCCACCTTGTAACACTAAAATTTCTCTTACCTCAAGCTAAACTTTTAAGTTAATCGTAATAATTTCCTAATTTGATATCATCGTCACAGTCTTTTTTAATGGAATATTGAGCTGTAAATGTTAATCATGCAGGAAAGTCAGTCTAAAACATTCTTTATTTCTTCAGTTTAAGCACAAGTGCAATTGAAAAGGGTAATAAGCAAGAGTAGCAAACAGAGACAAGAAAAGAATCCTAAAAAGGCATTGTTGACCATAGTGATCTCAATTCATGAATAACCAAACGATTGTAATTTAGATGAGAATAAGCACCTAGTTTCCCAAAAAAACAAGAGAAGGAAGTAGGAAGGTATAGCCCAATGCAAAACGGTGGGTGCAACAACAATGTTCAGAATGTCTCATTTGTACTTGAGCATGCATTGGCAAGAAAACCCTCCTCAGGTAAAGACAAGGCATGTGAGCTTACCAGTCAACAAATTGGACAGTGCGCTTTGTCTTAATGGTGGCAACTGCAGCATTAACATCCTTTGGTACAACATCTCCACGATACATTAGACAACAAGCCATATACTTCCCATGCCTTGGATCACATTTGGCCATCATACTTGCAGGTTCAAAGACAGCAGTTGTGATCTCAGGAACTGACAGTTGCTCATGATAAGCCTTGGCGGCAGAAATCACAGGGGCATATGAAGAGAGCATAAAATGGATGCGAGGATATGGCACAAGGTTAGTTTGAAACTCGGTGATATCCACATTAATAGCACCATCAAACCTCAAGGAAGTGGTCAAAGAAGAAATGATTTGGGATATCAATCGGTTCAAATTGGTGTAAGTTGGCCTTTCTATGTCCAAGGATTTCCTGCAGATATCATAGATAGCTTCATTGTCCAAAAGCACAGCTACATCAGTGTGTTCAAGGAGAGAATGAGTGGAAAGTACACTATTGTAAGGTTCAACAACAGCAGTAGAAACCTGCAACATCATTGAAAATATGCTGAATGAAGCCACATAGTATTATCTACCTTAATGTTATATAACAGCAATCACTGTCCAAGGAACAATCAAGTAAAACATTTGACAATAATGCCAGAAAGATGTGCTGCAGAAAAGAAGGTTTATAAGTATATGCTCCTAAAAGGAAGTCCTTCACTAGGACACAGCCAATGTCCGACATTCCTAACTCATGGAATATAGAACATCAACCAGACTTTGCAATTCTCATCATCCTTAAAAATGCTTTGGTAAAACCCCTTTGTTTCCCTTGTGTTTGTGCTATACCTATCCTAACCATTCAAGTTCAGTTTAAAGAATATCTGTGGTTACACATCTCATGCACAAAAACAATCTTAAGAATTGCTTGTATTGTTGTAGACTGCAGACAATGCCCAATTTAATGTACAAATGTTCTCTTTTCCGTTTAAGTCTTCAAATGCAAACCTGAGGAGAAGGAAAGATGGTGAAGCCAAGTTTTGACTTCTTTCCATAATCAACTGACAAGCGTTCCAAAAGTAGTGAGCCCAAACCAGAACCCGTGCCACCACCAACAGCATTAAACACCAAAAATCCTTGCAAACCAGTGCAATTGTCTGCCAATTTCCTCACTCGGTCAAGGCATAGATCAACAATCTCCCTCCCCACTGCCATATCAACAGCAATGGAAGTTTTTAGCCACCAAAAGACAAAAAATATGAGAATAAGACAGCCATTTTGATAGTGAATCTTCTGATAAAATATACCTGTATAATGCCCCCTAGCAAAGTTATTAGCAGCGTCCTCCTTGCCAGAAATAAGTTGCTCTGGGTGAAATAATTGTCGGTAAGAACCAGTTCTAACTTCATCGATCACAGTGGGTTCTAAATCCACAAATACAGATCTTGGAACATGTTTTCCTGAACTAGTCTCACTGAAGAAGGTGTTGAAAGAATCATGCTCAACACCTACCGAGGTGTCACTGCAACAACATACAGGAAGCCCATATTAGATACAAGAACAGAGGAAAAGGAAAGGCAAAACTCAAAAACCTTAAAAGAGTACATCAAATAAATTTCCAGATAAAGAAAGTGAGTAACAGAGTAAGCTATTTGTTCCAATCACTAAATGCATTGCTGTTGCTACGGATAGATTTCACTAAACAGAACTTGCCAAAAGTTGATCTGTAGTTCAAGGTTAGGGGCCACAGAATAAAAAGGAAGATTCTTCTAATGTTTGTTCTGAAACAGGACTGACATTGTTTTACATCAAGAAAGAGAGTCGGTCAACAGTTTCTCCTCAGAACTAATTGATGAGAACAAAAGCATATAGATCAAACAAAAATTAGAAAGATCAAGATTCTTCATGATCCAAATTACATTGGAAGAGGAGTACATCAAATAACAAAGGAAAGTTAGGCAAGCCAATCTCGATCCTGTTCAGAATATATTGGACGAAAATGTATTAAATTACTGCAACATTGCATAATAACGAGAAGCACCAAGAGCCAGGATTCTCAGACCCTGAGATGAAATTTTCTTATCACAATATTGAAAACAAGAAGCTGGAACTGTTGTGACGCTAGTTCTTTATTGACCTATGAGTAAACCAACTCTTTCTCACGCTATGTTGGGTTACACAGAATTAAAAACGAGCAGCTCGGGCATCTCCCGCATCAACATAACAAAAAGACAAGGAAAGTATAAATCTTGAAAGAGAAAATCCCATCTTGAACTACAATATCACAAATGCACAAGACTCATGTAATCAATAAAACATCACAAAAAGGAAGCAGAAATACATGCATAAGCACAAGACTCATGTAATCACTTGAAGAAAGTATCTTTGAAAATGATGAATAATGCTGAGAAACAGGAAATGGTACGGCCCCAGAAAGATCAAAAATCAAGAAAGACCATACCACCGTTTGCACACAGACAAGCCCAACTACAATCAGACACTGTTGAAGGCAGAAGCTTTTAATGCATGCTACACTTACACACATGGTATGAATATAAAAGAACATTCACCTTGGCATCATTCCATCAGGTTGAATTCCATGTTCAAGGCAATAAAGCTCCCAACAAGAATTCCCAACTTGAATACCTGCTTGTCCTATGTGTATGCTGATAACTTCCCTCATATTGTCTCTCTAAGCACACAAAAGCGTACGACCTTCTGCAACTTTAGATCATGTAAAAAACATCCGACTTCCTCTTCCTTCTCTTTCGAAAATTTGCTTCGAAGTCTTCAATGCCAAAAGAAAGTATACTACTACCAGAAGGTCGTACAATAGTCAATATGGTTCAATTAAATAATGACAAGATTAATAAATCAAACTGCCATTATACAAAGTGGGACCCATTATCACTACAACTGTGTTGTGGGACTTTGCCAGCTTGGATTATTGTCGGTTACACCGGGCGACGTAGGTGGCTTCACGAGTTATACTTATCATCAAGTGGTAGTAAATAACAGACTTGCTTTTTTTTTTAATTGACTATTCAAGTTTTAATAATGATTAAAAAATGGTTTGTTTCGTTTAATTATAAAATTTAAAATCGCCTAATTTTTTATTAATATTAATTTACTAATTTTTATTGTTAAAAATTAATCAATTTATTAATTTAATTAATAAAATTTTATAAATAATTTTATATAGAATTAATTTATTTAAAATATGATTACAGGAGACTTTTTTTGAAAGTTTTAAAATTTAATTAAAAA
>JAOTIZ010000002.1:10329339-10344067 GCA_027123425.1 Erythroxylum panamense | reverse complement strand
GGAACTTCCCGGAACAAAAAAGTTTTGTTTTCCGCACCGTGGGCATGTGATGCTCACACCGGGATTTTCCTACAGGTTCCATCTAGCGCACCAAGACAACCCCATGAAAAAAATATCTAACAAAAATAGTTATAGTTTAGTAATGTAATAAAGTCAATATTGGAAGTCATTGTAGCTAATTACATATACTAACCTTAAACCATTTCCATTGACTGTCTGAGCAATCCTCTGGAATTGGTATGGGCTTCACATATAACAGATGTCGGAGATTTAGTACAGCCTTCAGAACACTATGGAAGGCCCTACTTATGGTTTCTCCAGACCTCATAAACCTAACTTGTAATACTCTATTCGATTCATTTTGTGCTAATATTCTTAGGAAGATTAATACTTTTTCTTCAATTGGCAAATGACCAGTATTGGGCAACCCACCGTGCACTTGAAGCATTTCACATAATATTTTAAATGCATTTAAGTCCATCCTTAAATCCCAGTGGCTATTCCGATCACCCTCATTCAAAATCCGGTCTATATTAGCTTGCCTACTTGGTACTGTCAACGCCCTACTACCTCTAGCATTTTCACTCCTCCGGTGTTTTTTTGTTTATATATATACAAGCATAGCAACATCACCATTCGCATTAAGTTCAATTGCCCATTCCAAAACTCAAAAAACGCAAGAGCCTTAAAGATAGCATCACGTTTCCTGTTATCCATTTATGTATGAGAATATTGTCTGCACATAATCAAAGCCAAATATTGATCATACACAAGCCACAAGCCACAGTAGAAGAAAATATAACAACTCAATCTTTACTGAATTCCAAATATATTCGAAGCACAAAAGTTGGACGAAACCAAATTCAAAACATTACCCGCGAGTTAGTCAACTAATTCTTGTTCTATGGAATTCGGGTAAATGGTAAGTTTTGGCATTTTTATGAATCAATTTTAACTTTTTTGGAGTAGACAGGAGAGGATAATAATGTCTAAAAAGCATGCTAATTTATGTTCTACAATGACAACTAGGGTGACTATTTCATAAAGAAGAAGTTGCACCGTGTATTGGTAAATTTGTAGTGGTTGTTTGGTTCGATAAGTTCACTCACCCATTTTGGAGAACCCCTAGGTTCCTATCATACCTGGATGGACATATAAGGAATGAAGTCCAACATAATTAATAAAGCACCATACAGATTCTTCAATGGGCTAACAAAAATAACTAGTTTTCAGGAAACAACCAGAATAACTAACTCAGGAGAAATAAAAGGATGCAAATCCTACCAACTAATGAGGAAAATCCAACAGGTAAGGAATGAGTTAAATATATTTTGTAAAGATACATTATGAAATTCTCAGGTTGCTGCATAAGTAGCCAAAGAAAAATTAAGGAAAGCTCAGCTAGACTGTTATGATCATCCTATAGATTTAAGATTGAAAAAAATAGAAGAAACTTGCTTAAATGACTTAAATTCAGCTTTAAACTTTGAGTTTTGAGCTTTCACAATTCTATTATAAAGTATAAAGCAAGAGTGAGGTTGCTAAAGGAGGTGAATACCATTTCGAAATTTTACTTCCATTCTATTTTAGATAGAATGAACATCAACAAGATCAACATGCTTTATGATGAAGAGGGGACAATTTGCACTGACGAAGAAACCATTGAAAGCATTACTTTCAATTGTTGCAAAGTGTTATTGGGAAAAACTAGCCTGGAAGACAATGAAGTTCATTATTTATCTTGGTTAGTACAAGATAAAATTAGCCAGCATATGAGAGAACATTTAATTAGCCTAGTGTTTATGCAAGAAGTAAAGCAAATTGTGTACAATCTTATTCCTTCTAAGGCCCCTGGACTTGATGGATTCTCAGCTCATTTCTTTCAAAAAATTTAGGACATTACAAGCCAACTAGTAGTATAAACTGTGTAGAAAATTTTCAATTCTTCTAAGTTATTGAAGAAAGTTAATAGCACCTATATTTGTCTTATACTTAAGACACCTTTTGGCTTGAGAGACTATTGGGGACAATATCCTGATAGTTCAGGAGCTTATGAAGGAGTACAGCTCTAAAAGAGCTATTAAGACAAATATACCTGCATGCTTTTGATTCAATCAGGTGGAACTTTATCGTCAACTATCTGCATGCTTTTGGATTCCCATTATAGTATACATAGCAACAACAAAATTTGTAATTAATCTATTAATTTTAGTTTACGAGTTAATGATAATCCTACCAACTTCTTCATGAGTACTAAAGGGTTTAGGCAATGTTTTCACAGGGAGCAATTCCAAATTCTTATTTCATCATAAATGTAAGTAGCTAGGAATAGGATTTGGAGCATAGAAAATGATCCTCCTCCTTTTCCAGCAAATCCTTTTCCAATTAATGGTTCCTTTTCCACACGGATTTTCTAGGAATAGGATTTGTTTTCAATGAACAATTTCTGTTCCTATATATAACACATTTATAAACAATATTATAAGTAATTAAAGTGAGGGAATCCACTGGTATGCGTGTTTCAGTTTCAATTGTTGCCAAGTTATGCATAAATCTAGGGAATAAGTTAATAGTCTGAATAAGGAAAGCTTTAAAGTTGGAACTAATGAATAGTCTTAATATGGTTCTAGAAGAAATGGGGAATATGCTTAATTACAACACTTGCACAGAATCGTTTCAGACTGGTTCATTTGTATAGTTTAAAGAAATGCTGATTACGGATACCTTAGCTAATATTAGAAGGAAATATACTAAAGTTAACAATGTAGTGCATTAGATGAGTGGACAAGATTGACATAAGGAAGACAAATGAATACGATTGAGTTATTAATTTTTATGTTTGGTTATACATTTCATAGGAGATTTAAAAGTGATATTATGCCTACGCACACGATGGAAAGCTTCAGTTCACATAAACACCCGAGACAACAACATTATCATTAATTTAAAGGTAAACATAAGAACATTGATGAATAGATTTCATTAGATCAAGTAATTCATAGTTGCTTATTATGAAGACACATGTGCACATTAAAAACATTAGAAATCAATAAGTGGGAAGTTAGTATATACGTTAAACATTATGCTAAAGAACGCAAATTTCAAGTTCCACATGTACTACAAAAATTTGGAACATGTACAACCTTCAATGCCTTATTATTACTACCAAGGACCATTGGTGTAATGCAGGAAAAAGAGACACAGAAAAGAAGACCATTGCCATGTCACATTTCATACAATCTTCTTCTCATTTACCTTACCTAAAAAGAACTAGTACATGCTTAGTTTTGCAATTGCACCACAGATTTCAGAGTTCAAAACAACTTTATTCATTTAGTTTATTGAATCACTACATAATCAAAGAATTAACTTCACATATTAACAAAAGTAAAATTAATAACATAAACAATGAACAGATGACATTTATGTGAAGACAAGTATACACAGCATAATGTTCTCTGTCTTTTTTCTGTCAAACAAATGCATCTCACTCAATGCAATGCACCGTTTAGTCAACTGTATTCAGACCAAGCAATTTGGATGGCAATTCCCACAAATATGATCATCTAATTTCAAGTCCTAATGAAATTTCACGTGTCAACTGAATTTGCACGTCTATCAACGTTTCCAATTTCAGGGTCTTCGGTACAGATCCAAAAATCCCCAAAATGAGAAGATGAGAAGATGAAAACAGTGTTTCCAATACAGGGTCTACGATACAGACCTAATTCAACCATACCAGAGCAAACACAAGGAAGGAACCAGCGACATTAAAAAGAACAGAATTGACGAGCGTGTTGGGGAAGAAGAATCCCAGCAAATGACAACACGATCAACGTCACAAAAGCTCTCGGTAATCTGATCTAAGGAACAAAAATATCCAACCCCCAATAAGAAGAAGACGTCAAGTCAAAAAATGCACAATGTCCATTCAATACAACAAATTGCAAAAGAACACAAAATGCTGATCTAATGGGGGCGGCGAGATTTTTCCACTCGCCAACGTCTTGGAGAAGAGACTCCAACCGTGCGACAGAGAAGACTACAACGATGCCAACCGTGCGACAGCGGAGAGAAGGACTTGGGAGAGAGCGACGTGAGGGGTAAGCTGGACCGTATTCTCGTCTTGCATACGAGGACGAGAGACAGTCAACATTGTCTTTCATTTAAAAGATTGACAGGATTTGTTTGTCTCTGTCTATTGGAGACAGAGGACAAAAGCTTGGCCACGGAAACCAAACAACAATGATGGACAGGATTTGTTTGTTTTGTTATCTGCCCCCATATACGGGGACAGTAACCATACACGGGGTAAACTTTGAGTGAAGTGAACTTACTTCTTAGAATATATTCCAAAAATGATAGCACAAACTTCTTAGGATTTATTCCAAAAATGATATCATTTTTTGTAGACAATCACAATCACATCGTCATTCCAGAAATAAACAAGTACCGATTCGGCTTTACGTAAATGGTTCTCCATAACATATAAATTAAACTAAAAGAAAACATCCAGAATCGCTATTTGATGACTTGAACAACTAGTTCGCAAACAAAAACCCGTTGATGGGGCTTTAATTGAAACACCCATCTTTCACTACTGAACTTCATATGTGACCAACATCGATGTTTTGCTTCTTCAGCTAGCTTTGATGTGTTGCTGGACAACATTAAGACCTTCACTTTCCTCCCCAAAATCCTGCAAACCAGTTAAAGAAGTAACATCAGCCAAAAAGCTGACAGCGGAATGGCTAAAATAATACCTGAAAATTCAACTCATACCTTAACAACTACACAAGAGCAGCCAACCACCTTCCTGGCCTTGCCTTCGGAGTCAATCTTACACAACTGCAGGTAGGTGCCAACAGTACATTATATTAACTTCTATACATACCTTACAAATCATATACTATTTGTCAATAACCGTGAAACCTGTGTACCACTAATTCTATAAAACATGGGAGTATTGTAGAAACATATAAGTATAGGGCAACATTCAAACAAATCCTTGGACTTTAATCTCATTGCGTATTCAGCTCCCAAACCTTGAAACTTTTAAGGTCACATATGATTGAACTACATCCAAACTTTAATTTCCTCCTTAGATCTTGGAGTATAGATTTTGCAACTAATTGGAGTGGACAATGTGTTATCAGTGCGCAAAAATTGTTATCCATATAGGTGCTTTACAGTGAAGAATCTATTAGAGTGCACAAATTGAAGACTTTCTGAAATCAGTATAGACAGCTAAAATAACAAATGAAAGAAAGATTTGACAAACTAGTTGATAAAATATACTCACCCCGGCCCATTCGCCAAGGGTCTTTGCACTGGGGACGGTCAACAAACTCACACCATGGTCAGCACAAAGTCCTTTGACAAGTTTGATATAGTCAGGCTGATTGCAGTCCTCTGCCAAAACACAAAGCTGGGCAGCATGTTTCTCAATTATTTTTGCACCTTCATGAAGACCTTTGGAAAGGCCACCATGAGCCAGAGATTTTCTCAACACAAGCTGCAATGCAGTCATCAAGTCCATGGGCTCACCAAGTGGCTGAGCAGATGTCTCAACAGCAACAACACCCTCTTCACTGCAAAATTGTAGGTTAAATCAGCAAAGCTAACAGTGCAACTGATGCTGTCCCTTCTTGTTCTAAGTTTACATGAAATCAAAAGATTCCAACGAAGACCTGATCAATGGCCTACTTGAACTTGATTGATAGATGTAAATGTGCTTTAATAACCATAACAAGTCCAAATAAAAAACACAAGCGTATCACATTTCAGGAATGGTCAAGCATCCAAACAGTTATTACATGAAATAAAGTTGGGGACCTTCAGAATTTGTGTGAAAGCATATATACTCTGTTTATCTACTAATCCTATAAGTCCAAAAGCAAACAAAGAATGCTGAAAACAACAGCAATTATCAATTCAATGACAATGTGATAACCAAAACATTGACCACGACAATATATGCCTAAATGCAAGACAATTTGTCACACAGGAAACAGAAGTAACAGATGTCATTTGAACATTCGTGAAAAGGAAAACAAGTTACTTACGCTGCCATTCTGCTTGTCAATTAAGTCCAAGTTCTTTATTCTTCCTGCATAAGCAAAAACCCCAAATGAAAACTCAATTAACAAAGGCTTGAAAGTTCTAATAGACGCCATCAAAATTGATAAAAACAACTCAATGTTCTTTGTTGACAAATATCTTAAAAAGAAACATGACTACCCTAAGTAAAATAAACAACACTATTGACTATACCCAAGAAAGATTGCACCTTTTTCATTAAAAAAAGTGGTGATAAGGAGTTATTAAAGAATCAAAATGATATCAGATTAGGCATAGAATGGATGCATATACGGCATCCATAGATTGAAAAGACACAAAATTTAAAGACGAATCATATGAGGAAAATTCAATCTTGTACTTAGAAAAGTTTTCATAGAAGATAAAGAAAGAGCGAATAAGGTAAGGAGGGGACAGAAACCTTAGAGCAAAGAGGGCAGAACTCGACCGCGAAGCAAACGAAAGAAAGATGAATGCTTTGCAAAACCCTAAATCCCTAAATTTTATTTGGGCCAAACTACTGTTTGAGACCATTTTTAACTCCTTAGTGTTGGCAGAGGTATCTAGCTCATCATTAAACCTAGAGTCCGTCTAATACTTATTTTTAAAATCCAAGTCTTTTTTATTGAAAAAAAAAACGAATTTCAAGTTCGCTTAACCTAACCTATGCGTTGGATCGTGATTTACAAAAAAAAAAATTGGAGGGAGGGAAGAATAACTAACAGTAACGTTCGGTTTTGGGATGCGTAGTACGAGAATGGTTACTGAGACACCAAAAGTCAGTGCCATTCTCAATCTCTTGCAAGGCTGTAATAATCTGAAGAGGCTTCAAAAAATCCACGCCAACGTTGTCGTCAATGGCCTCCAACACCACTCTTCCATTTCCGACAAACTTATCTATTTCTGCGCTGTCTCCGTCGCAGGTTCTTTGTCTTACGCGGAACTCCTCTTCAGACATGTTCAAACCCCACAAACCCAGACTTGGAACTCCATGATCAGAGGATTTTCACAGAGCTCTGTTCCTTTCCAAACCCTTGGCTTCTATAATAGGATGCTCTGTTTTTCTCTCTCAAAACCGGATACTTTCACTTTCAGCTTTGTTCTCAAGGCCTGTAAGAAAGTTAAGGCCTTGACGAAATGCGAGGAGGTTCATGGGTGTGTGATTAGAAGTGGGTACGAGAATGACGTTGTTGTGGGTACTGGTCTTGTGAAGTGTTATGCGGGAAATGAGTGTGTTGAGAGTGCGCGGAGGGTGTTTGACGATATGGTTGATAGGGATTTAATTGTGTGGAATGCGATGATTTCGTGTTATTGTCAGTTGGGGTGTCACAATGAAGCTTTGGAAATTTATGATAAATTGAGGAATGAAAATAAGGGTCTTGATGGATATACGCTTGTTGGATTGCTTTCTTCTTGTGCTCATTTGGGTGCTTTGAGTATGGGCGTTCGCTTGCATAGGATTGCTTGTGAGAAGGGGCTTGATAGGGAAATGTACGTTGGAAATGCTCTTATTGATATGTATGCTAAATGTGGCAACTTAGATGGTGCGCTTTCTGTATTTAATGGGATGGGAAGGGATGTGTTTACTTGGAATTCCATGATTACAGGGTTTGGAGTCCATGGGTTTGGAGATGAAGCTACGTGTTTGTTTGAGCAGATGATAAGAGTAGGGGTGACTCCTACTTCTGTTACGTTTCTAGGTTTGTTGTGTGGCTGTAGTCATCAAGGTTTAGTTGAGCAGGGTGTCAAGTATTTCGATCAAATGAGGTCTAAGTTCAATATTGAGCCTGGAATTAAGCACTATGGATGCATGGTGGACCTGTATGGACGAGCTGGGAAACTTGGAAATGCACTTCAAATGATTTCTCGTTGTCCTTTCCAGGACGACCCGATATTATGGCGAATCCTTCTCGGTTCCTGCAAAATTCACAAAAATGTGGCTGTTGGGGAAATTGCAATGAGCCATCTTGTCCAACTTGGAGCATTGAATGCAGGGGACTGCGTATTACTTGCTACAATATATGCTGGACAACAAGACTCACAAGGTTTTGCAAGTATGAGAAAACTAATAAAACACCACGGAATAATGACAACTCCCGGCTGGAGTTGGATTGAAGTTTTCGAACAAATTCACAAGTTTGCTGCTGATGATATTACTCATCCTGATATGACTGTGACTTACGAGAAATTGAAGGAAGTAACACACAGGGCCATTTCTCTTGGTTATGTAAAGGAGGAGTCTCTATTCACCATGCCTGGATCCTGCTCTGAAGACTTTGTGTGGACTTCTAGCACATGCCATAGCGAGAAGCTGGCAGTAGCTTTTGGGTTGGCAAAAACTCCTGAGGGAACAACTCTGCGGATAGTGAAGAATTTAAGAATCTGTACAGATTGCCATGTATTTATAAAATATGTTTCTGGAGCATTCAATAGGGAAATAATTGTTCGAGATAGGATTCGATTTCATCATTTTAAAGGTGGATTTTGTTCTTGTCGAGATTATTGGTGAAATTGGGTCATGGAAATAGTTTGCAGATGAAACTTGATGTTGTAGCTAGAAACAAAAATTCTGCAATTTTATCTAGTTGCAGTCAGATGAATGGTTGGGTTGCATCTACAGGCGACTAAAACTGATTATTGTTGGGATTTCACCCATGGTAACATTGGATCATGCTTATCTTTCAGCACAGCATGCAGCAATGGTGGATGCATTGGATGGATAGGAGTGACTACTTGATTTGATCTTCTTAACCCACGCATACATTGGAGAACTTAAATATTTTATTTGCAGCGCAAGGTTGTCACAGCTGTTTCTTTCCATCTTTGTGAGACTACGCAGTTGCGGCTTTCTTGCTAGCATCCGATAAAAGCCAAAGGTTTGCATAGAAATGTTTCTCTCATCAACAAAAAAATTTAAGACGGGGTAATTTGTGAGCACACACTAATTTTTCTGTATTTTCTTACTGCAAAAGCTGCTGCTTCTATGTTATTAAATCTAACATACAATGTTATCGAAATCATGCAGTTACGTGCTTTTGCAGGTACATATGCTTCACCTCACCATAATAAATCAATTAGAGACGTGGCTCGGCATGGATAATGCTGGATTTAATCTTTTCACGATGAATGTGAAGAGCATCCACTTCTTGGGAACAGCTTCTTTATGAGGTCATTTCTTGGAAGTCTTTAAGTAACATAAACGCCGTGTTTGGTTAACAGCTGAAAAATTAATTATTTGACTCATATCAATAAGTTCTTTATTTGTTTGATAAAAAGCTGGTTGAGTTGGTTGATTCAACTCGATCAGCTATTTTTTCACTAGCTACTTTACTGGAGCGTTTGAAGGTAGCTGATTGATTTATTCTCTGCTCTCGGTCTTTTCCATCTTCTTTTTCTTCTTTACATTTGGCTGATTCTTTTTCCTAAACATTTAAAGCATTTTCTTCCTTCTGGCTTGTCTCTCATCCCCGATCCGACGCAAGTTCTGCAGTAAGCCCTTCCATAAACCTGCAGAGGCCAATTTCTTAACATTGCTCATCTTCCCTTAAAATATCCTGAACACCTTCCAAGTCAATAATACTTTAAAATCATTTGTTATTTGTCATCTTCCCTCAAATTGCATTTAATTATACCTTCATAGCTAATACAATATTTTGCACTGAAAGAGGAGACGTCTTACCAAGCACCTATGCCAAAAAATGTAAATGAAAGTAGAATAAACAAAGCAGATATTGGAGTGAATTCTGCGTAGCTTTTTGTACCTGTTGCAAGGTTACCATCGACGTGGTTTTAACGAAGTGAATCGTCCAAGTCCTTAACGTCGTTACGGTGGTGGAGGTGGTTGTTGTGGTGGTGTTGATGGCTTCTTTGTTTTTTAAGACCTTTTGAGGGTTCACGATCAAGGTTTATTATAAGTTTTATCTTTAGTTTTAATTTTAACAAAAAAAGCTAATGTCAATTTTATTCTATTTTTATTATTGATAATAATTGAATATTATATAAAACTTAAAGATAAATTAATTTTATGAATTAAGCTAAATTAATATTTAATTTTAATATACCTTTATTTGTTTTAAAATATTTTAAATTTAAAATATATTTATTAAATAAATACCAAATTTAAAATATTTTTATTTTTAAAATCATGTCTTCGTAAATTATTTTACACACAAACGCCTAATACTAAACAACTAATTTTATCAAATATCAAATAACATACAGCTAAAGCAATCAGTTAATTTAATCAACTATCAACTAACAACTGACAGAATCAGCTAACCGCTAATGCAATTAGTTGATTGCCAAACAAGGTCATTAGTTTAGAGGAAAATTCAATTTAAACTCTAAGTAATATACAATTCCTTATCTCATTAATTATCTTTAACTATTTAAATTAAATTAATTGCTTATCTAAAATTTTAATTTTATTAAATCATTTATTTCAAGTAAAAAGTGAATATCAATTTTTTTATTCAATATATATTTAAATGCAAATTTATACATTATAAAAAGATCAATTAACACATTTTTCAATTGATTCTTCATGGACTGGTTCATGTTTTTCCCTACCTAGACTCGGCCTACTGTCATGGTCACTGAAATCTGTAGTTGGCCCATTGCCCAACAATCATAACTGATGTAGTTCTCCAAAGCTGTGTGTAGCGATAAAGGAAGGAAATGGCTGGCATAGTTAAAGCGGTGGCTCTCATCACCGGAGAATCCAATGTTAGAGGTTCAATTCAGTTTTCTCAGAACTCCAGTGGTCTGTATATTTACTACTTGTATTCGGTTTGCGAGTAATTGTCTGATGATAATTGTCCATGACATAGATATATGTGAACGCGTATATCTGCAGGGGCTACCCATGTCCTGGGGAGGATAACGGGTTTGTCACCAGGCCTTCATGGCTTCCACATTCATGCACTTGGTGACACTACTAATGGCTGCAATTCTACGGGTACTCCCTCCATTTTTGTGTGTTTGTGTATGTGTGAGTTGTATAGTTAAAGGTTTAATCTTTCTTTCCATTTATGCAATTCTTTTTCCATATCTTGTTGGATGCGGTACCTGTGACTGTTTTCATTTTATATCGACTTGAACTTGAACTGGGATTTTTGGTTTCTGATGTGGGTGTTGGCTTTAGTTTATACATTTGGTTTTATCTTGTTAGCGGGTTATTGTTGACTTGGATATAAATTTTATGTTACTGTTCTCTCTCTGAAATTTATGTTTCTGCTTATTGAGAATGCAATTATATTTGAGTCACCAGTTATCGTATTGGCTTCAAAACTCTGTCAAGCTTATATGGTCTTTGATTATAAATTTTAAATCCAGGACCTCATTTCAATCCATTCAAGAAGGATCATGGATCTCCAATTGATAAAGAACGCCATGCTGGTGATTTGGGTAATATTTATGCAGGCTCAGATGGTACGGACAATATCTTTTATTTGTAGGCAATGTTGAATATAGGACAAGCAGCGGACTAATGATTGTAGCTTTATTGCGATATGGCAGGAGTTGCAGAATTTTCGATCAGTGACACACAGGTAATCAATGGATGGCTTCTTGATACTGGTTTTTTTCTAGTTGCTTCAGGTTTTGTTTTCTCTCTCTTTGCAGCATTTGTAAGCATGCCTCCCATATCTGGGAACATATTTAACATGTTATAGAGTTTCTATACCCAAAGTTTTGATTGGCTCATTCAGAATGGTAAGATGTTTTAGATGTCCATGTGCGCATCTTGTGATAGAAAGAGTTGATGCTGTCGCACTGATGGATTTTTATAGAATAAGTTTGAAGCGAACTCTTCTGGTTTCAAAATTGTAGATACCATTGACCGGGCCACATTCTATACTGGGGAGGGCAGTCGTTGTGCATGCAGATCCGGATGATCTTGGAAAAGGTAACAATTTGATATTTGTTTGTGTCATTGGAGTTTCTTGGTCTTTTTGTAGTTAGTAAGTCGTTGCAGAGTTCTGATATCATGTATCATTGGTTGATGACAAAAGGAGATAATTCAGGAAGATTCTCCTATCATTGTTTTCAGCCATTCACCTCACATTAGCCATAGCATGCTCCATTCGTAAAACTTTAATTCCTTCAAATTGTGAAATTATCAGATTGATGACAAAGTTGTCGGAATCCAATAGTGGCAATGCCCAGCATAGCTTCTGAGAAGTGAGAGATAGTCAAGTTCAAAGTTGAACAGCTAAAACATTTGAAACCTTTTGACATATGATCCAATTGCCAGTCGGCATTTCCAAAATGTTTACAATCAGCTACTTTGACCTTGATATAATATTGCACCCTGGATACTGATTCCTGTTGTTTAGATAGGCCTTTAGTTTTCAACTCTTCCTTTAAATGTTGAGGATGTAGCTTCAGGAATTGCCCCTTCTGTTTGGATTGCTCCAAGTGGCTAGACATTCTTGATTCTGAGAATCCATTCAAGATTGAGTGAATTACTTATCATTATTGGGATAATGGTGATATGGCTTGTATGGTATCGAGCTATTTTCATACATTTTGTCACTTGTCAATGCTATAGATAACTAAGAAAAACTAATCTGCAGGTGGACATGAACTTAGCAAGACAACTGGGAATGCTGGTGCAAGAGTTGGTTGTGGTAATTATTCCATCAAAGAACTGATGTTATGTTCTACTTCTCAGAAGGAAATTTTGTGGGAATTCATTGAGTGTTACTTTTATTGTCGAACTTTCTTTTAATTTTGAGAACCTCGTATGCTTGGAGAAGCTTGACGTTGTCATATCGAATCCATACAGGGATCATCGGGCTTCAGTCATCTGTCTAGTTATTCCTGTGGTTGCTAAAGTGCTTGAAAGGAGCGTTTCCTTCTAAATGTTTTACTGGAGTTGCCTACTTGGTGAAATTGTAATCTGTTGTAATGTAATAATCAATAAAGCAATGTACTGGAAATGTAAAATGATGTTTTGACCAAGGCTTAGTCTGAATTTTCCGTATTCTCATTGCAAACTTTCCATAGAAACCTATTACTTGGGCAATGTTACGGTTGAAGGAGCGACTGCTCCCGTAAAATGCCTCATTGGCCAACGCAAGATCAGCGACTGACTATGCAGATGAGTTGATCACAGTTGGAACTGCAATTTCAGAGCAAGAACTCGTTTAACATATAATGGACGGCCTGGACTCGAAATATATTACTTTCAAGTCAACCTTTAACATTCGTGCTTTAGATGATCCTATTATTGTGGACACTTTGTTGGGTCTCCTTCTTGATGGGACGAACGTTTGAATGCAGAAGAACCCCAAATTGTTTATGGCGCCCATGCAGCTAATGTTTATCGTGCAGGAAACTACCAGAACAAAATTTCAATCGATACTGTGGCTATCATAATGATCAGAGGCAGCAAAAAACTCAGCAGTATCAGGGCCAAAATAAAGTTTGGAGGCAGCTACAACAATAATAATAATAAAGGGGAAGGCAATGTGACTTGTTAAATCTATTGATCAGCTTCTCAGTTCCGATTAACTAATTTCTATCATGTTTTATTAAATTTTTTCTATATATTTACGTAAAATTTACATAAATATGTGAACAAAATTAAGTAATATAAGATTGAAATACTCTAACAAATTAGAATGCTCAAGAAAAAAAAGGTTAAATGATAAAAAATCATGATGCTCCAGCTGACCACGATGATAAAGAATGCAACACTGATTTGACCACGCCTATTCTAGTGAGAATCCTCAAAAGATCACTGCCATGATTGCTTCTCCTACTGATATTCAGCTGGAGCCAAACTGGTTTGTTGATTCTAGTGCTTTAGCACATCTTACAATAGATCTTGATAATTGAATCATGAATGTGCGTTCCAAATATTAAGGTTCAGGTTGAAAACGGTAACTTACTTACCATTAATAATGATAAAACAGTAACAAATACATCGAAAATGTAGGGAAAGGTTTCAAGATAATGCATAAAGTCTCATATTTATGTGAAACTAGCAGCTAAACAAAGGATAAGGAACAATTTTGATATGATCATATCGGTTGAGATGACAACTCCTTAGAATCTAATGATGAGGAAAGATTAACTTTGTCTTGCTTTGCGTCATATATTTGAAATTCCTCAATATCCTGAACACCTTCCCACAAGCTCAACCAGAGGGCCCAGCAGAGCCGGCCCTGGGCAGGGGCGGCCAGGGCACCTGCCCAGGGCCCACCATATAAAGGAGCCTCTAATGTCTAATGGGTGTTTAATGGGTGTTGTGTGGTGGAGGAGTATTTAATGGGAGAGAAGTCTTTGATGGGTGTTGTGCGGTGGAGGAGTATTTAATGGGGGAGAAAACATTGTGGAGTATTTAATGGGGGAGACAACGTTGTGACTGCTGGAGAAAACGTTGTAACTGCTGGAGAAAGTTACAAGTTACAACACCAAATCTTTAGCTTTGAAAGAAATAACGTCATTAACATTTAATAAGTTAACGTTAACTTAGAAAGTTAACGTTAACTTTTTGATTATAAATAGTTTTGAATCATTTGGTTATATTCTTACCTTCTAAATTTTTTATTTTCATCAATATATGCATTTAAGGTGCTCCAACTCAAAAATTAGCAGCAAAAAAATTCACGGTTCTATCTTCTGAGTTCTGATTATAATTTAA
>JAOTIZ010000002.1:10287890-10298602 GCA_027123425.1 Erythroxylum panamense | reverse complement strand
ATAAATATGATTGATTTTTGGGATTGGATGGATTGAATTATGAATTTGTATAAAGACTTGAATTATGACATTATGTAAGATGATTTATGATTTGTATATTGAATTGAGAAATTAATATGAATTGGATTTGGATAATGTGTTTTGGATTGAGTTTGGATTCCGGACGGGAGGTCCGAGGAGTCGTGTGGTTTGATTGAGCTGGTATACATAGAAGTGAGTTTTAAAACCCTTTGTAGGTTTGGGTTTATGAAAATACAGTCGTTATGCTGCCGAAATTTTTATGACAAAGAAAGAATAAGAATAAGAATAAGAAATAGGATTTGTTAATAAGTTTGAAAAATAATGATTTCAAGTAATTTGAGATTAGTATGAGATTAAGGATAAATTTCCAAAAAGGGAAATAAAATTGTTTTGTATGAGTTTGATAAATGATTGAAAGAAAGAAAGAACAAAAATTTAGACCGGTTTTGAATAGTGTAGTCTAAGGATTCCAACATGATAGTTTTTTTACGATACACGTTTTCGGATGTCGGATCCACGTTCAATTTGTTTGATTTGTTCCGCTTTTGATTTGTTGGCTTTCGATTCTGAGCAATCCGATTTATGTTTTCGTTTTCGCCACCTTGGTTCGCTTTTCGATTACGTATATGTTTTTCGTTTTCCGTTCTTTTCTGATTTGGGGTCCGGTCTCGAGATCAGGTCCCAACAATTTCCATGCAATTTTTCACAAGATTTGAGAAAATACTTACCATACATCGTTGGAATGTCGCTGGTGCGTTGCACAGTCCGAAAGGCATTCGTCGGTAGGCGAATGTACCGAATGGGCATGTGAAGGTCGTCTTTTCCTGATCCTTTGGTACTACCAAAATCTGATGATATCCTGAATAACCATCTAAACAACAATAGTGAGATTTTCTAGCGAGTCTTTCAAGCATCTGATCAATAAAAGGAAGCGAAAAGTGATCTTTTCTAGTAACTGAATTAAGCTTCCTATAATCTATGCATACTCTCCAACTATTTTGAACACAAGTCGGAATTAACTCACCATTGCTTTTTTTAATTACCGTAACACTAGTTTTCTTTGATACGACCTTTACCGGACTTACCCACGTACTATCCAAAATCGGATAAATTATGCCTGCGTCAAGAAGCTTTAAAATTTCTTTCTTTACCACTTCCATCATGGGTGGGTTTAGACGACGCTGTGGTTGCCTTACCTCTTTCGCCTAGTCTTCCATCAAAATTCGGTGCATGCATATAGTGGGGCTAATTCCTTTCAAATCAGCTATTGTCCAACCGAAAGCTTCTTTATGCGCCTTCTAAACATTGATAAGTTGGCTTTCCTGCACATCCGAAAGTTGATTAGAAATAATCAAAGGCAAAGTATCTTGCTCACCTAAAAAGATGTATTTAAGGTGACTAGGTAAGCTTTTTAATTCTATTGTTGGTGCATTGATTAATGATGGTAGCAACTTGCCTATTCCTTGGGAAGTATCCATGGACATGAGTTGCTGGAGGAATGATGGTTTGGTCTCCTTGAATTTGTGAAATAATGCTTCCTCCTTGTTATCAAGCACCACCGAATCCTCATTCCCATTCCACTGTGACGTTTCTTCCTTGAATTCTCTAGATAACGTGAATTGCTCCTTGGCTGGACAATGCTGTGCGTTATTTACGTTCTCCCTTAAGTATCCAAATAGACACAAACTCCTCATCCCCTTGTGAACATAAGGCATTCTGCTTGCTGCCTTCAATTGTCGCAAATTCTTCACACCCAAGCCCAATTGACGCATTCTCCACTAATTCCACGTCGTCTGTGATTTCCAAACTCCAATTTTCCTGCATCCATGTATCAATGAAATCTATAGAGACAACAGATTGCTCATCATCTGGAATTTTCATTTTAAGTCACCATCGAATTCCATAGTTAAAGATCCATCATGAACATCTATTTTGGTCCTAGTTGTTTTCAAAAACGGCCTTCCGAATAAAATCAGAGTGGAGGAGGATGTGTCATCTGTGCCCATCTGCAAAATAAAAAAATCAGCAGGAAAAAGCATGTTTCCCACTTGAACCAATATGTCCTCTAACACACCTTTTGGGTAAGCGTTTGATCTATCCGCTAATTGAATTACTACGTTAGTTTCTTTAAGAGGTCCAAGATTCAGAGATTTATACACATCATATGGCATGACAGTAATGGACGCACCTAAATCCAACATAGCTCTTTCAATTCGCAAATTACTAATTTGGCACGGGATAGTAAACATACCTGGATCTTGGCATTTCGGTGGAAGTTTTTTCTTTTGCAAGATGGCTGAAACGTTTTCACCTAATTGAACCTTCTCATCAAATTTCAATTTCCTCTTTGACGTATAGAGCTCCTTAAGGGATTTAGCATATCTCGGAATTTGTTTAATTGCATCAAGAAGAGGAATATTTACCTGGACCTTTCGGAAAGTTTCCAAAATCTCCTTTTCTTGCTCTTCCTTCTTCGCTTTTGCTAATCGACTTGGAAAAGGAGGTGGGAGTACCTTGTTTAGCGCGACTTTCTGCGTCTCTTCAGGTAAGTGCGTGATTTCATCCTCTACTTCTCGTTTGGAAGTTTTCGGAATTGATTCCGCTAATTCTTTACCACTCTGCAATGTGATAGCCTTTGCGCTTTGTCTAGGATTTATCTCTGGTTGTGCTGAAAAATTACTGGAATTTCGCGCTTCTAGTCGGTTGACAGCAGCTGCAATTTGACTTAACTGATTCTCAAAATTCCTATGTTGAGTTTCCAAATTCCTATGTTAATTTTCCAAATTTCGAATACTTGCTTCCGTATTTCGCTGAAACGTAAAAGTGTTAGTGGTCAAAGTTTGTAACATATCTTCCAAAGAAGACTTACCTTCGGCAGTTGACGTCATATTTGGATTCTGACGCGGCACGTATGGTGGTCTATATGGCTGAAAATTCGAGGATGATTGTTGCCCTTAAGGATTCCCATATCGCAAGTTCGGATGATCGTGTCATCCCGGATTATAAGTATTGGAGAATGGGTCGTACTTCCTTTGATTTGGCCCATTAAATCCACCTACGGCATTCACCTGTTCCGCGTTGTCTTCCTACAAAATTAGACATGAATCAGTAGAATGTCCTAACATTGAGCATATACCACATACCTTAGTTTCTTCTTTTCTCGTGACCGCTAACTGTCGCACCAATGATGTGAGGTCATCCAATCTCTTTTCCAACGTGGTCGCACTAACTTCATTCAAACCCTTTGACCCATGCCCTGTACGGATTCCGAACTGTTGCGTATTAGAGGCCATGTTCGCGATCAATTCTCTTGCGGCCGCTGGCGTTTTATCGACTAAAGCACCACCGCTTGCAGCGTCAATCATGCTCCTGTCAGAAATCAAAAGTCCCTCATAAAAATATTGAATTAATAACTGTTCGGTTATTTGGTGGTGTGGACAGCTAGCGCATAATTTCTTAAATCTTTCCCAATATTCGTAGAGTGTTTCTCCTGTATGTTGGCAAATTCCACAAATCTCCTTTCAAATATTGGCTGCTCTCAATGCTGGAAAATATTTTTCGAAGAAAAGTCTCTTCATCTCAGCCCACGTTTGCACGTTCTCTCCCGCTGAATAGTATAGCCAATCTTCCGCATCATCTTTAAGAGAAAACGGAAAAGCTCTCAGCTTAATCTGTTCTTCTGTCACATTAGTCAACACTGTTTATATGTTATAGTGTTAATCTGTTCCTTCTCCCTTAGCGTTACACAACACTGTTCAAAGATGTTTCTTATATTCCTTTTCACTCTTGGAATAAACCAAAATATCCTTTATAAACACTATAACAAATTGATCCAGATAATCCTTGAAAACCTTATTCATAAGATCTATAAATGTAGCTGAAGCGTTGGTCAATCTGAATGGCATGACTAGGAACTTATAATGCCAATAACGTGTCCTAAAGGTTGTCTTGTTTACATCAGATTCCTTGATTCTAAGCTGATGATAGCCTGACTTAAGATCAATTTTGGAAAGACCCTTGCTCCCCGCAGTTGATCAAACAGATCATCGCTTTGTAGCAAAGAATACTTGTTCTTAATGGTTACCTTGTTGCATCTCCTATAGTTAATGCATATGCGCCATGTTCCATCCTTCTTTTTAACAAACAGAACCAGCACTCCCTATGGCGATGAACTTGGCCTTATATACCCCTTCTCTAACAGTTCTTCCAGCTGTTCCTTAAGCTCCTTTAGTTCAACCGGAGCCATTCTATACAGCGGGACAGAGATAGGTGCGGTACTTAGAATCAAATCGATGGCAAACTCAGTTTCCCTCACTAGTGGCAAACCAGGTAAGTCTTCTGGAAACACGTCTAAAAATTCTCTAACAATTGGAAAATCTCCTAACTTTCCTTCATTCGCGTTAGTATCTACAACGTGTGCAAAGAAGACTTCATACCCTTTACTCATCATCCTGTTAACTAGCAAAGCCGAAATAATTCTGGGTGATGGTGTTCTTCTGTCTCCTCTAAAATCACCTTCCCACCCTTACTAAGATCAAATTCTACCTCCTTGAGGCTATAATCTAACTTTGCATGATATTTCCATGGTATCCATTCTAAGTATAACATCTAGGCCCTTTAAATATAAAGGTAGTAAGTCCACTACCAGTCTAGCACCATCAATAAAAAAGTTCACAATCTCTATATACTTGACTTATTATCACCTTCCTCCATAAAGGAGTACTAACAATCAATGGACTATCTAGTGGCACCAAATCAACACCATGTAATGTCATGCTTGCAGAAATAAAAGAATCCGTGGAACTATAATCAATCAGTAAATATACTTCATAATTAAATAACTGAGCCATACCCGTAACAACTTCAGGTACAATTGCAGCTTCATCTATGGTCATGGAACACACTCTTGCCTATGCCTAAGCCCTTGGCCTTCTTAGAGGAATAACCTTCCTTGCCGCTCTAGAACTTCCCACCTCAGTGGCTGGCCTGGTTCCTACCGTTTTAGCTCTCTTCGGGGCTTGCAACAGAGATCCCTTTTGCTTTGATGTTTGGGGACAATCCCTGATCATGTGTCCCTTCTGTCTACATCGAAAAAATACTCCAAGTAACTTGAAGCACTCTCCTCTGTGAAACTTCCCACACTGTTCACATTAGGGGTTCGTATACCTACTCCTCTCCATCCCTCTATTGCCTTTCACAGTTAATACTTGCATTGAAGCTGCCCTTACTTGTTTGTTCTTAGCAGAGCCACTACTTCCTACTTCACTTTGTGTGTGGAAGCTCCTCATACTCCTCTCAAACATTGGGGCACTAATTCCCTTCTTGAAAGATTGTTCCTAGTTCTTCCTCTTCCTATTTACCTCAAAATTTATGTTCTCTAATTTCTCATCTTGGGGTGCAGTATCTACCAATAACTGGTAGTCACAGAAGTTGTGGATCAACACTTTCTCCTTGATCCACAAGTAAAGTCCTCCCTCAAACTTACGACACTTATCCTCCTCATTCGCAACAATATTGGTTGTATAACGTGAAAGCTGGGTGAATTTTAGCTCATATTCACTCACACTCATGTCCCTCTATGCGAGATTCAAGAATTCTCTAACCTTCTCCTAAACATAGACTCTTGAGAAATACTTCTTCCTAAAAACTTCCAAAAAGTTTCTTTATGTTAATACCTGTGGTATAACCTGGCTATGACGCATTAATGGAGTGTGTCCCCTTGTAGCAAGCTGACTACATAACCTAGTTTCTCTTCATCAGTGCACTTCATCTGAACTAGGACTCTCTTTGTCCTTCTCAACCATGCCTTAGCCTCTTCAGGATTAGTAGTCCCATTAAAGTTGATAGTCCCATACTTGTAAAGCTTATCATACTATTCGCTCCTCTCCACTGGAGCTTGCATTGGAACTTGTGGCACTTAACCCATAGCATACGTGAAAGCCTAAGCAAAGGCTTGAAAGAATCGCGAATCCATGGGGTTTACTTGGGGCTTAGGAGGAGGAGGCGGTGACACTTCATGTTGCACACTAGGTGTCTCAAAATCATAAGCAACGTATGTCCTTGCATCTTGTGGGACATAAGATTCATCCATACTTCCATTGCGAGAGCAAGACCAACTCCTAGCTCTTCGAGTTCTTTTTCAAGGCAGCATATTCACTACTTCAATTTAAAAACATTAAAAAAAAATTAGTTCATGTAAAATGAGTTCAAATCATATGAATCAATATAATAATGTAAAATAATTTCAAATTATGTAAAACAATGCAGAAACAATGCATGTTGTTCATTTAAAACAATGCATGTTCATTTCATAAATTTAAAATTACCCATTTCATGCCTAGGATACTCCTAAACCTAGTCTCTCTGATACCATAAGATGTTAGACCCCATTTTCAGAGCCTAACTCCAGAGTCACAAAATTGTAGGCATAGTCGAAAACATTAGATTTAGAAGGAAAAATTCTTTGGGAGCAATGGCGGGCGCTATGGTGAAACCATGGAAGTATTTCCAAGGACCTTTAGGACAAGCTCGCCGCAGCCAACATTTGGCTTTGTCGTGGCGAAGTTTCAAAGTTGAGCGAACGAACCTTTTGAGACAAATATGCTGGGAAAAAAGGCTGGGTTTGCCGCGGCAAAGATCCCTGATCATAACCCGAGTACCTCTCAGGACAAATACGTCGTGGTGAAAGTTTGGCTTCGTCGCAGCAAAGTTGCAAAAATCAAACAGAAATACCCTTCAGGAAAGGTTCGCCGTGGCGAAACCTTCGAAACCCAGACACCCAAACTTAACTATCAAACACCAAATTTTGCACATACACCTCCAAAATCACATCTATAATTCATCCAAATGATGAATACAATCATATACAAAAGAAACATCTTCAAATCCTTAGTCTCTTGATAATGAAATGCAAAAACATGAAAAGTCATAAACAAACCCAAATATGTTTCATTAATATCAATAGATAAGAGTTTTACAAAGCTTTAATGGGAATTTCAAGCCACAATACAACATTGGTCTCAACCCCAAAAATACAAAACATACTTGAATAAGTAATACTTGAAATGTAACTAAAGCATTCTGCTTTCCAAAAACTAACTCAAAATACAACATAAGCAAATTTAGATTGACGCCTTGTCTCTCTATCACTCGAACTCTTGCTCATCACCTGGAGATGGGGACAGAATGGGGGTGAGCTTTAAAACTCATGGGTAACAAGTTTATAACAAAGTAACGAGCAAAGCCATTAAACATATTCATTTCCATAGTCAAATTTTGTTGAATCCATGAAACACATAATTCCAAAATTCTCAACTTACCAAACAATTCATAAACAATATAAACCATGCATTCATCAAACTTGTCAATACATTATAAGCACATAAACATTTAGAAATGGTTTGGGTAGGTCCTAGGGGAGTTCTTGCGAATCTCCTATAATAACAGAACGGACCATCACAAAACCACATTATGGTTTTATATAGTTCGTAAACATGAGGGAGTCAGTGAAGGAGCTCCATGCCACTAGCGGGCAGGTGGGAGAAGCCTTTAACATGGTCAACATGCACATGACTTAACAGAATGGACCACCACTAACTTACATAAACATGTATTTCATGACTTGCAAAATATTGCCCAAAAAGGCACATTTCGGAAACAAAATTTCCATAAGCATGATATATTTTCAAATACCATTTCATCTGCATTTCATAATTCATCAACCAAATTCAAGTACCAAACATGTATAAACTTCTTAAATTATGTAAGAAACATTAAATGCAACATTTATGAAGCAATTTAAAATCATTTAACTCCAAAAATTTGGAAAACATTTATAGCTCAATAACTCGATTATAAACGTGTAACCCACGTGGAATTTTTTGCTTAAAAACTTGCTCAAATATGCCTCTCCTCTTGCTCCTCTTGTCTTTCTTGATTCCCTTTAACATTGGAAAAATTCTCATTCAGTAGGAAAGCAAATTGAAAACCCAGAAAGCACATTCACTAAAATTGATTTTAGAATACTTAAACCCATGCATTTCTTAAGCTTTATGAACTAAAACCAAAAATCCAATGGATTCATAAAGTACTTACCTTGCATCTCCACCAAATAAAGGGATATTTGGCTTAAATGAAAGCTCTTCCCTTCCTCTTTCTTTTTCTCTTCTTGTACAACCTCAAAATCTCTGTTGAAAACTAAGAAAAGATAAAACCTAGCTTGTTTTTCCTTCTTTCTCTCCTTTCTCTCTTCTTTTCGTTATTTTCTCCCTTCTTTTCTCTTATTCATGTTTTCTTCCCTCTCAATTGCAAGACAACACTTCCTTCTTCCAATTTTATCCTTAACAAGTGTAAAATGTCCACTTTGCCCTTCCTTTAATGCGTTATAGTTTTTAAACTTAAGTGGCCTACCAAAAATGCCCTTTCTACACTACACTCTTACTAATTTAATTCAATTAACCAAAGTACTAAAATCCTACCAACATTGACATGCTAATTAACTCCAAAAATAATTATTCTATCAAGGCCTCATAATTTAATTAAATCATGCTTAACAATAATAAAAAAAATCTTCGGGCCCAACACTAGGAATTTAGTTTCTTTATTCAAGCATGATAGATCTAGATACTCATTGAAATTTGGTTGTGGCAGTTTTAGTTTGTATAAACATAACCACAAGATTGGTGGTGGTGTATTTTATGATGGTTTATATAAATTAAACCTTGATGTTATTTATATTGAAACCTTATTGACTTTAAATCCCAATATTGTTATCAAACATAGTTTAATTAAAAATAGATTTGCTTATTTATGGCATAAATGTTTGGGATATGTTTCCAAAGAATGACTTAAAAGATTAGTAAATAATAAAATACTTTATGAATTAGATTTTACTTATCTTAATATTTGTATAGTTTGTGTTAAATGCAAGCAAACAAAACATATAATAATGAAAGGAGCCACAAGAAGCACTCAACTTTTTTAAATAATTCACACTGATGTGTGTGGACTATTTGATGTGCCTACTTTCAATAAAGAAAATATTTTATCACCTTTATAGATGCCTATTCACGTTATAAATATGTCTATTTGCTATATGATAACCTTATGTTGTAGATACCTTGGAGGTTTATATTAATAAGGTTAAAAGGAAATTAAACAAAAAGGTGAAAATAATTAGGTCTTGTAGAAGTGGTGAATATTATGGTAAGTATGATAAAAGTGGTCTAAATCGTGGTCCTTTTATTAAATTCCTTCAAAGACATGGTATTTGTATGTAATAGAAATGTCAAGTACACTACAACAAAATGTTGTGGCAAAAAGGCATAATAGAACTTTGTTAGATATGGTTAGGGGTATGATGAGTAATTCAACTTTACTCACTTCCTTATGAACGTATACTTTACAAACTGACATGTACAATGTACTTATTAAATATGGTTTATAGTAAGGTAGTTTCAAAGACTCCCTTTAAATTGTAAACTAAAAGGAAACCTTGTTTAAGGCACCTATATGATTCGGGTTGCCAGTCAGAAATTAGGCATTATAATCTATATGAAAAGAAATTAGATGTAAGAACAATAATTGATTATTTCATTGGTTATCCATAAAAGTCTAAAAGGGTTTAGATTTTATTATCCTAGCCATATTATAAGAATTATGGAAACTGAGAATGTTAGGTTCATTGAATACGGTGAGACTAGTAGGAGTGAGACACCATGTAGAGTAGATATTTAAGAAATTGGAGCACAAGTCCCTATAGTTGTACAAGTTCATGTGGCCTATACAACTACTCAAGTTATTGAACTGTCTAATAATTTTGAAGAATAATAAATTAATGAACCTACTACTCATAATGAAATTGAATATGAAGTGAATGAACATGTGGTAAAACAATCATAAAAATAACATTAAGAATGTCATAAAGAGAAAGAAGACAAGTTATTTCTTATGACTATGTAGTATATCTGCATGAGTATGAAAATGACTTAGGAATTGAGAATGACCTAATGACTTTTTCACAACCAATGAACAGTGAAAATTCTGATAAGTGGTTAGATATCATAAAAGATCAGTTCAAATATATGGAATATAATGATTTCTAGGACCATGTGTGTAACATCCCATCCCCGAGGGGAAGGGTAAAATAGTCATTTGGAACGGGTTCTGAGTGTTTAAGATTGTCTTGGCGTGTTCATGCATATGCTAATCTGGAGCGTACTGTGAGTAGACCGAGATGGTCTCATTTCACCTTTATTTTATTTTGTTTCATTTTGTATAAATTGATTACTGAATGTGGTGAATAATGGTGGGTTTGAGAATTGCTGTGATTGTGAATTCCGGACAAAAGGTCCGATGACTGTGTACTAGGGAGTTGGTTATAGAAGTGCTACTTGTATGTGAATTTGCGACCTATATGCCTATGTTGTGACTAATTGGGATACACGCGATTAATTGTGATACATAAATGTTGATTGTGGCATTCATAGGTTGATTGATTGTGACATATGCATACGTGCATAATAATGTGATTAATTGTGGCATATGTATTTCATTCATGAATAC
This sequence comes from Erythroxylum panamense, assembly GCA_027123425.1. Lineage (NCBI taxonomy): Eukaryota > Viridiplantae > Streptophyta > Magnoliopsida > Malpighiales > Erythroxylaceae > Erythroxylum > Erythroxylum panamense. The sequence goes on along the minus strand of JAOTIZ010000002.1, from coordinate 10,288,018 downwards.
ATAATCAAATAATGACAGTTGTGACCGGAGCAGCCACCGAGAGCTAAAAGCTCAACGATTGTACTCGGGCCTCGAGCCCCACAGTGATTTAGAGCCTCGGGCTCAGCGATTAATGTGCCCATATTGGG